>PVJO010004880.1:0-104540 GCA_004026905.1 Hystrix cristata
GGGGGTTGGTGATTGCATTGAGCATGTTTGTGGGCTTTCCATAACGAGAGGAGAGGAAATGGGGCCAGCACATCTAGACAACTTCTAAAGGAGTTTTACTGAAAAGAGGGTTTAAGAAAGGGGGAGTAACTTGAGAGATGTGGAATCAAGGAAAGAATTTTCTTTTTTTAAATTGGGAGGGTTGGGCTGGGGATTTAGTTCAGTGCTTAGACTGTTTGCCTCGCAAGCATGAGGCCCTGAGTTTGATTCCCGGTACCAAAAAAAAAAAAAAAACACTATGTAAATTGGGAGGGTTTTTTTTTGAGTTTTATTTGTTTTTGTCTTTTCCGGTACTGGGTATTGAACCCAAGGTCTTCACACTGTGCCACATCTGCAGCCCTTTTTCCTTTTTTCTTTTTTCTTTTGAGGCATAGTTTAAGTTGCTAAGTTGACCAGGCTGGGCTCAAGTTTGGAGTCCTCCTACTGCCTCAGCCTGCCAGAGTGCTGAGATTACGGTGTGCAACACCATGCCTGCCATGCCTGTGAATTGGAAGGTTTCGTACCATTTTTCCCAATGAAAAGAATGCAGTGGTATTTTTTTAAAAAGTGTGTGTGTTGTGAGAGGGGGCGGGGTTACTGCTGGAACAGCAGGCCAGTGAGAGAGGGGCAGGGTGCAGGGCACACGGAGGAGAGGTTGAGTGGCTTCCGACTGGAGCCTGGCTCCAAGTGACAGGACAGGAGGGCCTGGGAAATCGGTGGGTGTTGCACTGCTTTTTCATGATGAGAATATGCGAAACCTTTTGAACTCAGAAATGATCTGGGGAGAATGGCTCTAGTTTTCCAGCTCTACAAATGAGAGAATTAAATAGCAAATGCTTTGCATCACATAGCAAGTCAGCACCAGAACTAGTATAAGACCTAGTTATACCTGGGCTTTGGTGGCCCATGATTGTAATCTCTGTACCCTGGGAGGCTGAGGCAGGAAGATTGCAAGTACAAGCCCCATGTCTTAGTTTTTTCTCATTGCTGAGACAAAATACCTGACACCCAAAGTTAAAGCAGGAAAGGTTTATTTAGGTCATAATTTGTAGAGGTTTCAGTTGATAGTCGGCTGGCTCCAAGGCAGGGTGGCAGGGCAGAGGGGCATCGCAGAGGACAGACAGTCCATGCCAAGCAGAAGGCAGCAAACAAGCAACAAGTGACAACCCTCCTTCTGTCCCTATGTCTTATCCAGGCTGCCCACCCTTAGGGCAGGTGGCACTCGCACCCTTAACGCTACCATCGAGTCCTTGATCCTCGCATCACACCTGGCTCCAGCCCACCTGTGACCACACATGGCTTTCGTGCACATCTAAACATGAACCCTGGTGCCCCACCTCAGTAGTTGAGCAATGTAGAGATACCTGAGCTCAGAATAAAAAGTAAGAAGCAGGGAAGTAGTTCAGTGTTAAGGCCATGGGTTCATCCTGCAAAAAGCCACTGCCACAACAAAAACAATTACACATTGCTTCTTAGAATAAATGTCACAACAGTGTATACGAATCTGTTCCTCTCCTAGTAACTCTTCCTAAACTTATTTTTTACTGAGTTAGGAGTTAAATATAGCAAAATGCATAACTTCAGTGTTCTAGTTCAGTGACTTTGGACAAATGTATGCAGTTCATTCCCAGAAACCCAGGCCCCTTCCCAAACAGTCTCTGCCACTTGTCCCAACCACACACACACACAGACGTTATTCTGACTTCTTTCCCACAAGATGACTATCATCTCTTCTGTTTTATGTAAGTGGAATCATAGGATGTGTGTTCTCTTCTCTCACTCAGTATAATGCTTTTGAGAGACATCCAGGTTTATTCCTTTTTATTGCTGAGTAGTATTCACTGTGGGAATATACCACGGTTTGTTTATCCGTTGCACTACTGTGATCCATCAGATTGCTGTACTAACTTTTTTGAGATAAAATTCAAATACCATGTAATTCATCTTTTTAAAGTATACAGTCGAGTGCTTTTTAATATGTTCATAAGGTTGTGCAGCCATTACCACTATCTAATTTCAGCATAATTTCTTTACCCCCGAAAGCCCTGTGCCCACTGGCAACTACTTGCCCTGTCCTGTCATCCATGAACCCTTGTGTCTCCTGCTTTGCTTACTCTGGACACCTCATGTAAATAAAATCATACGGTGTGTGTCCTTTTGTGCCTGGCTTCTTTCATTTTCCATAATGTTTTCTAGATTCATCCATCTTGTGGCATATATCGCTATTTCGTCCATTTTTATGGTAGAATAATATTCCACTGTGTGGATACAGTAATAGCGTATTTCCTTCATCAGTTGATGGGCATTTGGATTGGTTCTGCTTTTTGGCTGTTATGAATTCTGCTGGGAACATTTGTGTCCACATTTTTTGTGCAGAGTAAAATTGCTAGATCGTGTGATAAGCCCTTGTTTAACCACTGGAGGGACTGCCAGGCTGTTTTTCTAAGTGACCGCACCATTTCACACTCCTGCCAGCAGAGCTGGAGGGCTCCAGTTTCTGTACGCCAGCACTGGGCACTGTCTGTGCTGATTACAGCTGTCCTCGTGGGTGTGAAATGGTGTCTCATTGTGGTTTGGGTTTGCCTTTCCCTAATGACAGTGATGTTGAATATCTTTTTATGTGCATACTTAGGCCTGTATGTGGGCTTCTGAACCCTGAGTCAGCTCTGCATGGTGTTTCCTTCTTCTCACATAGTCTTTAATGGTATAATTAACCAGCCTGAGTGAGTAAATTTGAAGAGTTGGCTTTTTTTTTTTTTTTTTTTGAGATAGAGAGCTCTAAGTAGTTCAAGCTGGCCTTGAACTCACTATGTGACCAAGGCTGGCCTTGAACTCACAGTGATCCTCCTGGCTCAGCCTCCCAAGTGCTGGGAGTACAGATGTGTGCCACCATGTCCGACGAGAGTTCACATTTGTGACCACGATGAAGTCAGCACTTTTGTTTGCTTGTCTAGTCTGTTTAGTGCTCCCTTTCCCCCTTAGGACGCGATAAACTCAAATCAAGTGTTCTCACAAGCACTAGGGTATCTGTGTTTGGTCAGGTCTGTAGGTTTGGTTTAATACAATGATAAAATACTCAAGTGGTAAATTTTTAACAATGAATTTTAAGTAGTCCTGTGTCTTCTACTTCTTAATCAGGTCATCTGGACGCACTCCTGAGGGGCCTGGTTCTGGGAAAACTAGGAAAAGCCGGCCATAAGGCAACATTAGAAGAAGCCCGTCGGCGGTTTAAGGACCATGTGGAAGGGCGGCAGACTCTCCCCGCTGATCTGAGGAGCCCTGTAAGTGTGGGTGGTCAGTCCCCTCCACTTTGGGCACCTGTGGCACTCTGTGAGCACAAGACTTCTTTAATAGTAGCCCAGACCTACCCCAGACCTCGAGGGCACCACTGAGCGCATGCTGCACGAGTGGGATGGAGCCAGCCCTCTGCGCCTTGCCCCACACAGCCGTGTCCTGGATTTGTACCTGAACTTGTATGCACTGTACATGCACACACAGCTCTTTATGGTTATTTTTTTCCTTCCTTTCTGTCTTTTTTTAACATTAGAATATTTGAAACAAGAGATGTGTACCGCAGTGACTTCTTTTGTTCCCTGTTCTCCTGCAGGTTTATCTGACTGTTTTGAAGCATGGGGATGGAACCACCTTAGACATCATGCTAAAGGTGAGTAGAATGGAAAATGGTTCCCTCTCCTGCTTTTGAACATGGGTGGATCGCTTCTCGGCCTTTTGGCTAAGATCAAGTGAACATGGGTGGACACAGAGGACAGCTTTAAATGGTATTTTAAAAATCCTGACAAAAGAAATACATGTATATTACTGCCGCGTATAGACATTAAATTCTGGGAGTGCTGCAGATTTAGCTCAGTGGTGGAGCTCTTACCTGACCTGTGCAAGGCCGGTGTTCCATCCCCAGCAGGCAAAACAATAACAAAAAAGGGGGTGGCGCTGCTCACCTGTAATCCCAGCTGTGCAGGAGGCTAAGGCAAGGAGGATTATAAATGCAAGGCCAGTCTGATTTTTTTTTTTCTTTTTTTGGTACCGGGAATCGAACTCAGGGCCTCATGCTTGCGAGGCAAACACTCTAAGCACTGAGCTAAATCCCCAGCCCGCAGTCTGAATTATTTAGCAAGGTTCTCTTTCCAAAAAAAAAGGCTGGGAATGTAGCTGAGTGGTAGAGCTCTGGCCTAGGTTGCACAAGGCCCTGAGTTCGGTCCCAGCAGCCCCCACCCTGAAAGGGGGATGGGGCACAGATGCATGATCTTTTGTCTGGAAGCTTTTGAGCTCTGCTAGGGTTCCTTATAAATGAACAGGCTGCCCTCATAACGTCTCTAGTCCTCTTGGGATAAGTGGCTTATAGTTAATTTAAACTTAGGTAAAATATAGATAAAACTTTATATGTCTTTATAATGGTAGGAACCTACTTAAGGATTTTGTTCTGTTTTTGCATGGGGATTGAACACATGACATTCACACTGAGCTGCATCCGCATCCCTTTCTCTGATTTTTATTCTGAGAAAATGTCTTCCTAAGGCGTTAGGCCCAGGCTGGGCTCAAACATGTGATCCTGCTGCCTCAGGAAAGTTGGAGTTAACGGTAATACTGTGGAACAAGTACTGTTTCCAGTGCTTGTCCATTCCTTGCCAATCTATACGGAAATTACTCGTCTTTATGGGCCGCCTTAAAGGTGAAGAGACCACCATCAGGTAGATGTGCCTGAGTACCCAGGTCGTGGATCAGACCCACAACAGACCCACACGTAGGGCGAGAACAGAGTCTGCTGTTAATCGGGAACACGTTGTAGCCGGGCATGATGGGGCATGCCTGTTATCCCAGCACTGTGGGAAGCTGTGGCAGAAGGATTTCAAGTTCTAGCCCAGCTTGCACAGTTTAGCAACTTAGGAGACCCTGTCTCAGTCAGTCAGTCAGTCAATAGAATAAATAAAGGAAGGGAAAAAATCAATAAAGGAAGAAAGGAAGGAAGGAAGGAAAGGAAAGGACTGGGGATACCGCTCAGTGTGAAGGACCTAGGTTCATCTCCAGTACTGCTAAAAAAAAAAAAAATAAATTAAAAACACTGTTATGGTTCCAAGTGGACCAGAATTATAAATTCAAGTATTTTAGTTTTTTTTTGTTTTGTTTTGTTTTGTTTTGTTTTCCAGTGCTGGGGTTTGAACTCAGGGCCTTGCACTTGCAAGGCAAGCACTCTAACCACTGAGCTAAATCCCTAGCCCCTAAGTATTTTAGTTTTAAACAAATCCTATTAAAGACAATTGGAATGTACTGAAAAACATAAACTTTATTTATTTATTTATTTTTAATTTTTATTTTAAACCAAGAACATGTATTGGTACATTTTACATACAATGGTCACATTCATCACATTTATTTTGTACCTGTACATGATGCATCTTGGTTCTCCCCCCTCTTCCCCACCCCTCCCCTCTGTTCCCTCCCTCCCTATTTACAGCAGGTTTATTCATAATTGAAAAACATAAACTTTAAGAAACTCTCAAAGTGTATGTATGGGTTTCTTTTCTAATAATATAAAAATTGTAATCTGGTTTCAACTAAACATTCAGGGCCCTTTTCACTCTTAATAGTCTATAAATCTGTGGACTTTCAATAATGTGAATGAAATGTGTGTAAAAATGGGCTATTTTGTATTTTTTTAGTCTGTTCTGCAAATGTGTGGGAAATAGTGGGAGTTGTAAACTTTTTGTGCCAAATACTTTGGCATTTTCATGTCATAAACAGTGAAGAATTCACACGCATGAGTGTATTGAAGAGACGTGCATTTACTTAACACGAGATAGCATTTGTTTTTAACACAAGTTTACCATAGAAAGCTCTGATAAAAGCAGAATCAGGGTTCTTCAAGAAATTATTTAGTGGGGCTGGGGATTTAGCTCAGTGATTAGAGTGCTTGCCTTGCAAGCACAAGGGCCTGAGTTCAATCCCCGGCACCACAAAAAAAAAAAAAAAATTATTTAGTGAGGGATGAGGATTGTTTTCTGTTGGATAATGAGGCAAGATTTAAAAATATATTTAGCATGTTGGGTTAGAGTGCCATCTAGTGGATTTATACATAACAAGTTCTCTTGGGGGGGAAAAAAAGGCTTCCTAGCTGGGCATGGTGGTATCTATCTATACATCCCAGCACTCTGGGAGGCTGAGGCAGGATTGAAAGTTTGATCTCAGCCCGGGCCATTCAGCAAGACTCTGTCACAAAATAAAAAAGGACTGGGGACATAGTTCAGTGTGAAGGAGCCGGGTTCCAGCCCCAGCACGACCAAAGAAGAAACGTGAGGATACATACTTCCACTGGCCAGCAGCTGGCATCAGTTAATGCTAATGTTTTGATGTATTTGCAAGCTTGTCCTCTTCACATTAAATTTTATTTTAATTTAGGATCACTTTGCTTTGCCTCTTTCTTACACTGAACTATATCTGCAGCCCATTTTATTTTATTTTATTTTTTTACTTTTTGAGACAGAGCTTGCTAAATTGCCCAGCCTAGGTTCAAACTTGCAATCCTCCTGCCTCAGCCTCCCGGAATGCTGGGATTGCAGGTGTGCACCACTGTGTGAGGTTACTATTATCTTTAATGGAAAGTGCTGCTAGTATTAGCCAGCAAGAATGCAAAGGAGAAGTTTCCCTTTATTGGAGAAGTCTCTGGAAGCATATGCAGAACTTCCAGAGGAAAGCTTTCACTGTCCCTGTCTCTATTTTTTTTGCCCTCTAGCTTCACAAACAAGCAGATATGCAAGAAGAGAAAAACCGAATTGAAAGAGTCCTTGGGGCTACTCTGTTGCCTGAACTGATCCAAAAAGTCCTCACATTTGCACTTTCGGTAAGTTACACAGAACCTGCTTTTAGAGGAAGTTGTTGCCTGTCGGTCCGTGGCAGGTCTCTGACCCGGAGTCCTCTTGGTCCGCCTTGCCCTGGACTAAGGCCTCGCTGCCTGGAAGGCCAGTAGGGCTGTCACCATTCCCTTCCACACTCCATGCCCGCAGCGGGCAGGGAACGGCTGGTGAGACCAGTGCTGCCTTCCCTCTGCCTGCTCTGAGTGGCCTCCCCGCTCTGTGCCCTCGCGCCAGCATGCTGTGCATCTGGCCTTTGGGTGACTCGCTTTCTTCTCTGCTTGGAAGCTCACCGTGCCAGTTACTCCTGAAATGGGGAGTGCTCGGCCTCCGTGTGTTGAGTGGCATTCCAGCAATAAGTTGTACTCTGGCACCAGAAGATGCTTTTGATACGCTGGATTTTTAGTTCTCTTTGTCTTCCTAGGAAGAGGTACGTCCACAGGACACTGTGTCAGTAATTGGTGGAGTCGCTGGAGGTAGCAAACATGGGAGGAAAGCTGCTTGGAAATTCATAAAGGACAATTGGGAAGAACTTTATAATCGATACCAGGGGGGATTCTTAATATCCAGACTAATAAAGGTATGTGAACTTTTTTTTTTTTTTTTTTTTTTTTTGGTACCGGGGATCGAACTCAGGGCCTTGTGTTTGCGAGGCAAGCACTCTAACCAGTGAGCTAAATCCCCAGCCCGTGAACTTTTTTTTGAAACAGGGTCTTGCTGTATAGTTCAGGCTGGCCTTGTACTCACTGTGTAGCCCAGGCTGGATTTGAACTCAAGGCAATCCTCCTGCCTCAGCCTCCTGAGTGCTGGGATTACAGGTGTGCGCCACCACACTTGTCTGTGAACATTTTTATCGAGTAGCTTGCTAATCACAGACTTTCTTGGGTTATATCTCTGATTCACTAGCCCCATAGATTGTGGTCTTTGCTCTTTAAGACATGTTGCCAGGCACAGTGGCACATGCCTGTAATCCTGGCTATTCAGGAAGCTGAGGCAGGAGGACTGCAAACATGGGCAATTCAGCCAGACCCTATCTCAAAATTAGAAAGGGCTAGTGGTATATGTCAGTGGCAGAGAGCTTGCGTAGCATACACGAGGCCTTGGGCTCAGTCAGCAGTGCTGCACGGAGGGAAGTTCCCTCAAAGGGCTGTCGGCTGTGGTAAGGCCATGTGCACCCTCTGTACCACACCTTCAGGGTGCACAGGTTGGGAAAGATCAGAACGGTCTGTCTCTTGGGCAAATGGAAGTTTGTTCTTAGCTTCTTTGGTTTCACTTTCTATTTAAAACCTTTGTTTTTTCAGTTATCAGTTGAAGGATTTGCAGTAGATAAAATGGCTGGAGAGGTTAAGGTAAGTATTGTTTCTTAGCGCCTTTCAGTCTAGCGCATGTGAACACTAACCATTTTTGGTCAGAGTACTGAGCTCTGTACTTTTGTATCCCCGTGTCTTCTCTTTGGAGAAGAGGCACCTCAGCTTGTTGTCTGGGGAGTGTAGAGTTGGGATCATCTTTGAGGCTGCTGAGCTGTAGCTGCAACACAGTGAGAGCCGGTGCTCGCCACAGCAGCTACGTCCTCCAGAAACTGTAGAGACGACGAGGTGAAGCTTCCTTCCCGCTTAGCCCAGCATGGACCTTGAACCTGGTCCACGTAGCATCCACAGAGGATGTTTACCTTGATTAGGAAAATGTTAACTTTAAGCTTTCCATTGCATTTAAAGATCCGCCGAGCATTTTATTATGTCACTTTCACTGCATCTTGGAGGCAGAGAGGTTAGAGGTGGGAGTTGTGGAAGGTCTAAGAGCTCGGACACAGTGTGGCCTACTCCAGGAGCTGTAGTTAGGAGTACAGTTTCAGATTTTAGATCCTGAGAAAATAGTCATCTAGTTTCATTGTGTACCGTGTTATATGAACAGTTTGTTGCACCGTGAAAGTGAGAGGTCTTGAAGGAGAGGAGCACAGCGGGTTTGGGGATGGCTGGTGGGGTAGACAGAGCTAAGGACGAGTGGCCTTAGCCCATATGCTTAGCCCACATCGCAGTCAGAAAGCCCTTGGGAGGCTTTAAACAAGGGCACCACAGGAGCTCAGGGTGGGGGGTCAGTGGGGGAGGTGGAGTGGAGGAGGTTCGGCTCAATCATGTTAATCTTTTTTTTCCTTTTTTGGTACTGGGGATTGAACTCAGGGCCTTGTGCTTGCAGGGCAAGCACTCTAACCACTGAGCTAAATCCCCCGCCCCTAGATCGAGTTAACCTTTAATCCAACAGTATTTACTGAGTGGCTTCTCTGTGTTGTGCCAGAAAAAGTTCAAGCTAATCCCCAGGTTTCGGTATGAAAAGGTCGTCAGAGCTTGTCACTCATCATTGAGAGGTCCCCTCTTCTCCCTCTTTCTCCTTTTCTTTCTCTTTCTCCCCCCTTCCCTGAGCCAGCTGGTGACTGAGTGGGGTTTGCCTTTCCATGAAGCCAGGGGTGGTCTGTTACAAGATGGTTTAGGCAGCTTTATGGGGGGGGTGCCGGGGATCGAACTCAGGGCGATGTGCTTGCTAGGCAAGTGCTCTACCACTGAGCTAAATCTCCAGCCCCCTTTAGGCAGCTGTACTTAATCAAGTATTGTGATAATTTAAACTCAGAAATAGTTTTATTCTGTGAAAAATGACTGTGGAGTATCACATCGTTAGGATTGCTGCAGCAGTTCGGGCTTCTTAGTAGTATTATCCCTTACAAATTAATCTTGGAGGCAGCCACAGCGCATTGAGCCCTTAGGGAATGTGCTGCCGCGTTTACCTGGGTTGGCTCTTGAATCCTGTGCAGCCGGCGCCTTTTCCCAGATGGGGAAGCTGAGACTTGGAGCCGTTCCTTTACTTCAGGTAGCGAACAGCGCAGCACACTGACCCAGCCCAGACTCAGGGCCCAGATCCGCGTCCAGAGCCCAGATCCTCCGGGCCGGCAGCGGGTTCTCTGTCCAGGGGCCTGTGGCGCGACAGCGGTGACCGCAGACTCTGGGTTGCTTCCTGCAGGCTTTCTTCGAGAGTCATCCGGCCCCTTCGGCCGAGCGCACCATCCAGCAGTGTTGTGAAAATATCCTGCTGAACGCCGCGTGGCTGAAGCGGGACGCCGAGAACATCCACCGGTACCTGCTGCAGCGGAGGGCCGCGCCGCCCGCGCCCGCGGTGTGAGCCGCCCGCCCGCGGGGAGCCAGCGGCCGCCGCGCCACGCCGCCCGCGCCCGCCCCTCCGGCGGGCCGGCCGAGGGGAGCCGCCGCCACCGGACTGGACGCCGAGAACTCGGTCTCCTTTCACACAGACAGTGGGGGTCGGACGATGAATGTAGTTAACTGGTTCCTGCTCACACTCCAGAATTAAATTCTATTGAAAAAGGAAAATCAGCAATTCAGCAAAAAATAAAAATTAAAATGTAAATATGATAGTAATAAAATAGAGCATAATGAAACTGTGAAACTTCCTGAAGCCTTGTCAGTGGTAAAAAGTATTTAACACTCTCCTGTCCATGACAGACGTCGTTCCTCCAAGCCGCCGAGAGGAACCGAGAGGCTTCCGGGGGAGGGTCGCCGAAGCTCCCGGGCTCCGCCGGGGGCCTGGGGCGGCGGCCGGGTGCGGTCGGTCTGCGCGTACTCCGAGTGGCTTGTCTTTCTGGGCTGGGGACCGACCAGGACGATACCTGTCCCGCATACTCCATCTGAACCAAGGATCGTAGTTTCCTCCTCGCCTCCCCTCCGTGTGACCCCTTGGCCAGAAGAAAAAGCTTCCAAGCCCCGCCCTGTACTGGGTTCTCCCTCCCTCCAGCCCACCCACCTCGCCCCGTCCTTAGAGATTGAGGAAGAATAAGGAAACATCTTTCATAGCCACATTAAATCAGAGAAACTGATACACATTATCTTTTCTGTTAAAGATGACGTTAAGAACCCTGAAATGCGCGTAGGTGAGGCAACAGCGTGAGTTTTAGCCGGCCTTTCCGAAGGAGCGCTGCGCTCGGAGGCCTCGGCGGCGGCCGGCAACCCTTCCGCCCGGCTTCTCGGGGCGACCGCCGGCGGCCGGGAACGCGCGAGCTGGCCGTGCGCCCTCCGCCCACCCGCCCGCCGGGTGCCTCCCGCGACCGCGCCTCGCCGACGCCACGGAGCTTTAACGCGAGGCTCAGCCCCTTCTTTCTCCCTTTTTTCATTTTTTCCCTTGTTTTTCTTTAAAAAATTTTTGTGTTAACAGAAATTCGTATTTGGCGTGGCTTAACTGTACTTCGGAAGGTCATCTGTGAGACTGCTTCCTTGAAACATTTTTGTGCTATTGTTTTAAAAAATAATAATTAAACAGTTGGCGTTAATAAAAATGTCAATGTGAAATTATGTCCTGATTTCTTTTATTCTCTTTGACGATAAATTCAAAACACTCCTGTCAGTATGGTTATAAATTTTACTACCAAAGGATTTCCTGAGTTTAAAAAATTCATGAATTCCTAACAAATAGGATTTAAACCAGAAAAGTGCAGCGATCCCTTCGAATTTGGCCGAGCGCGGCCGCCCAACACGCAGAGTCCGCAGAGCAGAGGGCGCCCGGCGGGCAGGTGTTGCGAGCCGCGGGTGTTCCGTGGGGTGGGGCGCGGCGGGGCGGGGGCGCGGCCGGAGCCTGCGTCCCTCCCTCTCCCGGCTGGCCTGTGAACAGCCTCGTACTAAGCCTCCCTCCGCCCTCCGTAGGAGTCGCCCGGGCACCATCACCGTGACGCTTGGGCCGCTGAGGCTCCGTCCAGGGATGGCAAACCTTTTAGATAATAACCAACAGCCGGCTGCGGCACGCGTGCCCGCCTTTCGCCACCCGCGCCCTAACCCTTTTCTGTGTTGGATTTCCCTTTGCACTGAGCTGCACACCCAGCCTTGTGTATTCTGACTAGGTCTTGCTACTATGGTTTGTACCTAGATGCCCCCCCCAAGACTCAGGTGCTAGCGGGTGGGCATTAGAAAGGTGACTGGGGGGTGTGGAGTACAGCTGGCTGGCAGGAGGCCGGGCTGGTTGGAGAGGTGGGTCCCCACCCAGGGCTGACCCTGGAGGGTTTCCCTTCCTCCCACTCCTTCACGCTTCCTGTGCACCACGAGGCCAGCAGCTTTCCTCCACTCGGCCGCTTCTGCCCCGGAGCCACCAGCTGTGGACTGAAACCTCTACAAACTGAGCCAGCATAAACCTTTCAGCGGCAGGTGTTGGGTACTGAGTCTCAGGAGAAAGTGACTAAGACAGTCCCTAAGTAACTGAGGCTGCTTTGAACTTGTGATCCTCCTGCCTCTGCCTCCCAGAGTGGTGGGATTATAGGTATCCACCACTACACCTGACCCTGTGTCAGAGTTTGTTCATTGGGGGCAGTGCTGGGGATCAAACTCAGGGCCTTGTGCTTGCTAGGTAGCCCTCTACCACCGAGCTAAATCCCCAACCCCTGTGTCAGATTTTTAAAATAAATTATCTTCCAAAATAGCTATCATAAATAATATACCCATTTTATATATGAGGAAGCAGGCTCAGAAAAGTTAGGTAAGTTCATTTAACAGCAAGTAACTAAAAACAAAAAACAAAAAAAAACCAGCAAGTAACTTTCAGAAGCAGTTATCAGCCAGGCCGCCCAGCCTCTAGAACCTGCATCCTTCCAAGTGACTGTCACGTCCACACACAGAGAGTCAGACCCAGGCAGGCAACAGCTTTAAAAATATTTGTGATTTCACCTTTTCCCTAATACTTTCTGGTCAAAATTTTTTAGTGGAAACAGAGTAGAAAGAAAGACACATTAAAAAAAAAAAACAGACTTCTTGCTGCTTCCTGGGGACTTTTACCTTGATTCATGAGAAGCAGTAAAGTCTTTTGGCTCAGTGGGAGTGAATTCTGAACTTTCAAAAGATGAGTTTCAGGGCTGGGGATTTAGCTCAGTGGTTACAGTGCTTGCCTTGCAAGCACAAGGTCCCGAGTTCGATCCCCAGCACCAAAAACAAAAAAAAAACAAACAAAAGATGAGTTTCAGGAGCAAACGACCTTTTGACATTTTGAAAAAGAAACGTATCTCAAAAAAAAAAAAAACCCAAAACAAAGAATTGAATCTTCTCTCTTGGGGGGCAGGACAGTGGGGATCAAACCCCAGGCTTTAGAGTCAGTAGGCAGACCACTGAAGCACCCAGCCCTCTTACCGGAGTTTCAGAGCTGTGTTTTGTTAGGAGATTCTCTTTTGGTGTAATACTAAACACCCCTCCAAACCTCCAAGAAGGACGGGGCCATTCCTTCTTTTAGTTTTCTGAGACAGGATCTCACTCTGTAATTCAGGCTGGCCTTGAACTTGTGGCAGTCCTCCTGCCTCAGCCTCCCGAGTGCTGGGATTACAGGCATGCACTACCCACGCCTGGCTGGACCAGGCCTTCTTGTGCTGACCATAGTACAAGCGAAGCAGCCGATACATTTGGCTTCAAACACAAGAAGACCCTATTGTTACCAAAACACTGGGCCACCAGCCTCGCTCACGGGAAACCAGAGGGGGCCTGAGTGTCCTCCAGGGAGGGTGGTGGCAGTGGGCGTGGTGATAGGCAGCAGTGCTGACGAGAGAAGCCACCTGGGCCTGGCTGCAGCTTCTCCGCAGAGCTTGCATCCCAGCGCTGGGGTGGAGCTAGCTGCAGAGAAGGCACGAGCTTTCCTGTTGTGATCTGCGCCTTCTCCGGAGGGTGGCAGCCGCCAGCGGCCCATCCAGATGACAGCCAGGGGGAAATAATTAAACACTGCTGGGTGGGCTGGCTATGCCAGCAAGGTCCTCTGGGACAGCGCCCTGGCCTGAAACAGCTTCCACCTCTGTCCTCAGCTTGACAGACTGTACGGGTGTGCAGACCGGCTTTACACCAAGCTCATTTAGTAAGCTGGACACACACCCGTAGATCATCACTCAGGAGTCTGAGGCAGGAGGATCGCAAGTTCAAGGCCAGCCTTGGCAATTTAGTGCGAAAACTTGTCTCAAAAAATGAAGGGTCGGGGGCTGGGGATTTAGCTCAGTGATTAGAGTGCTTGCCTTGCAAGCACAAGGCCCTGAATTGGATCCCTGGCACCACCAAAAAAAAAAAAAAAATGAAGGGTCATGTCCTGCAGCTCAGCACTCCTGCGGTTCAGTCACCAGGACCCCACACACAGACTCCTGAGACAAATGAGGGTCACCGAGGTGACCATGGCCTTTCTACTAGGTCATTCACTCTCAGAGCACTGGAAAATGAGCGCATAGACACGGGAGGACAAAGTCCACGCTGCTGACTTTTCCTGTGTGGTAAGGCGCCTCCTCTTGCTTCTTCAGGAGACGGGGTCTGCTGTCTCTAGAATGGCCCTGGACGCCAAGGTCCGGTCAGCCCTCCTGCCTTGGCTTCAGGCAGAGCTGGAATACAGGTGCTTCGCTCTTACAACAGTAACTGGCAGCAGGCTGGTTCTTGTGTCTCTCTTTTCGGGGGGCAGTGAACTCAGCCTGGCCTCAAATTTGCAGATACTCCTGCCTCTGCCTCCTGAGTGCTAGGATGACAGGCAGGTGCCACCACACTCGCCATCTGGTGTATCTATGGAGTGGACAGCACAACAGTACAAAACTTCCCGACGCTGGTACAGTGCCACGCTCTCCTGGCTCCCCCAGCTAGGCTGCCCTCTGCCCCTTGGGGGTTTATTTCTTACTCCCAGCAAAGGAAGGTTTTGTTAGCAGTGCGCAGGCATTTAAATTAATTAAAGTTGTTCAGTTGCACTGACCACGTTTCCACATTTCTGATGGTCAGTCAGCACCAATGGAAACGGTACTATCACAGGACCCTGGAGGGGCCCTTTCCTACTCCGGTACCTGCAGGAGGGTTTCTGTGTATGGAAAACTGGTACACGTGTTTTCTTTTGTGGTACTGGAGATTGAGCCTAGGGCCTTCCCATTGAGCTACATCTCTAGCCCTTTTATTTTTTGAGGCAGGCTCTCACTAAGTTGCCCAGGCTGGGCTGATCTCATGGTCCTCCTGCCTCAGCCTCCTGCTAGCTGAGATTACAGTCTGCTATGTGAAGCTCTGTGCCAGCCTCAGACCTGCCTCGTGATGCTTGCCAAAGACCACGCTGCCTGGAGCAGGGGTGCCTCCTCCCTGTTGGGCTCCCTGCACAGTGGCCGTTTACGGCCTGGCTTCCTGAGGTGAGCCGGCTGCGTGGAGGGCACATGCCACGGGTGGCGGCTCTGGGTTGGGCTTGGTTGGTGCGATGGGGCTTGTGTGACGGACCGCTGTGGCCCTCCTCGTGCTGAAGCTCAGAAAGCAGGCTAAGCGTGTGCACCTGTGGGACGCAACAGCCCGGCATCTGCGTCCCTTCCACCGTGACAGTGCTGATGTGCGGGGACAGGGCTGTTGCTGCTGTGGTCAAGTCCTTGCCCAGCACATGCAAGGTAAAAGAGAGGAGGGAGGGAGGGAGGGACGGAAACGTGCTGGGTGGCTACCTGTGGCCTACACGAGCACTAGACCCAGGAAGGACCTAGAGAGGAATCATCTGGTAGATGTCCCTGAAATGTCCCTGTCACCTGGGTGTGGTGATAAACACCTATAATCCCAGCATGCAGGAGGCTGAGGCAGGAACATTGAGTTTGATGCCACCTGGGCTACATATTGAGACAGTCTCAAAAAACCAAAACCAAACCAGAAACGTCCGTGTCACCTGTGGCTCCACTTGCCAATGCCCTGTAGGCTGCTGGGCAGAGTTCCCGAGACCAGGGGCACAGGAGCATGACAGGAACAGCAGGTCAGCCATTTCTCCTCGTCACAGAGCTGCACCCCAGACTCCACACAGGTCTTTCAAATACCTGAAATGACAGCTTTTAACAATCAAGGCCGGGCTGGGGCTTAGCTCAGTCGTAGAGCACTTGCCTAGCAAGCGCAAGGGCATGAGTTGGATCCCAAGCACCGCCTCCGTAATCATCGAGGCATTTCAGCCAGGGATGGTAGTGCATGCCAGTCATTCCAGCCCTTGGGAGGCTGAGGCAGGAGAAGCACTGAGATTTTTGAGGCCAGCCTGTACTATATAGCTAGAAACTGTTTCAAATAACCAAAAATAGCTAACCAAATAAATAAAATAAAATCAAGGTATTTCAAGCACAAAAGCGAACAAAAAAGAAAGGTGTTTCACAAAAAATGCATTTTTCTAACTTTTCTTGAAAAATCGAGAGCTGGCACAAATGTCTAGAGCTGAATACTATTTTTTCCCTTCTTCAGTACCGCGGATTCTTCAGTACTGAAGACTGACCCCAGGGCCTTTGCACTCAGCTACATCCCCGGCCCTTTTCCTGTTTTTTCTTTTGAGATGGTCTCACTAAGTTGCTAAGTGGCCCAATCTTGTCTCAAAAAAATAAAAAGAAAAGAAAAATCTTCGATCCCAGCACCAAAAAAAAAGTAATAAAGAAAAACCTACTGGGATAAAATACTACTCTTGGATATGTGTCCAAAAGAGCTGAGAGCAGGGTCCTGAGGGGTCAGCGCAGCCACGGGCACTGCAGCCCCTTCACAGTAACTGAGAGGCAGGCACGGCCACACGGCCACAGATGGGTCCCTTGGAAAGACGTGTGGCCCACAGTTCCAAGGGAATATTACTTGGCGGGAAAAAGAGAAGACCCCGTACACACGACGACACAAATGGGAACCAGAGAGGGTGCTAAGTCAAATAAACTAGTCACAAAAGACAAATATTGTTATGATTTCGCTTATGTGAGATCCTGAAAGTAGTCACATTTAGAAGTAGGAAACGGTAGGACTGCAAGAGGGAAAAGATGGGTAGAGAGCTTCAGTTTTGCAAAACATAGAAGTTCTAAAGATCTACTGCGTAACAATTTATTTAACACCATGGAACTTTACCCTTGAAAATGCTTACAATGGTAGCTGGATACAGTGGTGCACACCTGTAGTCCCAGAGCTAAGGAAGCCGAGACAGGAGAATTGTCAAGAGTTCGAGGTCAGCTTAAGCCACATAGTTTTGTTATGGTTTTTTTTGGTGCTGAGGATTGAACTCAGGGCTTTGTGCTTGCAAGGCAAGCACTCTAATCACTGAGCTAAATCCCAGACAACTTGGCTACATAGTGAGTTTGAGGCCAGTCTGGACTATATAGCAAGAAAGGGAAAATACAAAACATGTGATGGCTGGATGTTCAGGAGACCTAGACAAAGGACACTGTGCTCACCTCCAGGACCCGGGTGAGGTGTTTCTGAACCCAGGTCCCTCCTGCAAAGCCGCAGGGAGCAGGGCTGGGATCCATGCACCACTGAGCGCGGGGCAGGCAGCCGAGACGGGGCTACACGGTGGATTGAAACACTCTGCCAGTATTAAGTGTGGTCATTATCTCTAACTGTGGTTTCTGCAGTGACTCAACAAATCTTAGATTTTAAAAAGAGAAAGAAAAGAAGAAAGAAAGCCTAATTCTGTTAGGGCTAAAACTTTACAAATAAAGCCCATCCTTAGTTGCTTGTGGTCCAATGGGAAAAATGAACACAAAACTAGAAAAAAAATTTCCACTATAATGTGTTAAGAGTCAGCTTAGGAGCTGGGGATTTAGCTCAGTGGTTCGAGCACCTGCCTCACAAGCACAAGGCCCTGAGTTTGATTCTGGGCGCCAAAAAAAAAAAATGCTTAGATTCAAATCCACACAACTGGGTTGGGGATTTAGCTCAAGTGGTAGAGCACTTGCCTAGCAAGCACGAGGCTCTGAGTTCAATCACCAGCACCACCAAGAAAATCAAATATACACAACTAGCTGGGTGTGGTGGCACACACCTATAGTCCCAGGATTCAGGAGGCTGAGGCAGGAGGATCCCCACAAGTCTGAGGCCAGCCTGGACTGGATAGTGAGACCTTGCCTCAAAAAAAAAAAAAAAAAAAACAGAAAAAAGAAAAAGAAAAATCTACACAACTAGGGTGAAAGTTGGGTATAAACTATATTTTCTGGGTAAGTCAAAAGTTCTCAAACTACTAGAATACAAGTTTAATGCTCCAATCTTTTCCAGGTATTTAGTTCTTTTAAAAAGTGTGTGTGGGGGGTGGTGTTTGGTTTGGTCCACAGCTGTTTGCCTAATCGATTTTCTTACTGATATTTTTTTATGTATTTACTTATTTTTTGCAGTACTGGGGATCAGACCTTGGGGTACTCTATCACTGAGCTACGTTCCCAGCCCTCTCACATGTATTTGTATGTATATATTTGAAGGCCCTGAACCCAGGGCTTCACACTGAGCTAAAACCCCAGACCTCTTAAAAATTTATTTTGAGACAGGATCTTGCTAAATTGCTGTTTTTCCCAGGCTAAGCTTGAACATGCAATACTCCTGCCTCAACCTCCCAGAGTCCTGAGATTTATAGATAGGCATGTGCTAATGTCTTCTCTTTTTTTCAGTCTTAAACTTGTGGGTTCAAGTGATTCTCCTGCCTCAGCTTCCCCATTAACTGCTACTATAGGCATGCACAGTCACCCACCATGAATAGCTTATATTAAGTCAATATTTAATGAATTTATTTAATGTATTAATTTACTAACTGAATTTCATTCACTCAATTCCTATTTCACCAAAAGAAATGCAGGATAATTGGGAGACAGGCCGCCAGCTGGCTGCAATGCAGTCGTCTGGGCTGCAGAGGGACAGGCCATGCAGGCCAGGCTTGGTGGAAACTGGCATATTCTGTTTACACAAGGCTGTCTCTGTACCTGTTACTCACGGCTTAGCAATTTAGTCTACTATGATTATGTTTTGTTTCTTTTTGGGGGGTTGGTTTTGTTTTTTGCAGTACTGAAGCTCTAACCCAGGTTCTACTTGTGCTAGGCAAGCACTCTACCACTGAGCTACGGCCCAGTACTCAGTCTCTTTCTTTTTAATATCCTAGAGTTCATCATTAAAAAAAAAAAAAACAGAAGTGGGTTTTATTAGTTTTCTATGTCCATACAAGTGCTTTCTTCTCTGCTGTTCACTCTGAGTGTAACAAATCCTGCTAACGTCCCTCTCCTCACCCCTCGGCTATGGCTGCGCCAGAGCAGAGACTCAGCCCCGCTGCCCCGTCCCGGGCCTACCGCCAGGCCAGCTATTGCCCTGGGATTCCCTTTGCCATCCAGGAGACTCCTTCACCTCTCATCCATGTGGAATATCCTGCTTCTGGGAGCACACATCTGTTTCTTGCTCTCTTTTCTTGCTTCGGTGCACCACAACCTCTAGCAGGCGTTTACAAAAAGCTACATGGACAGAAAGGAAAAGGCTTGAGCCGACAGTGCACAGTGCGTTGGATGAAATTGCAGTCTGGCTAATTTACAGGTTGCGTGTCACAGATAATCCAAAAGCCTCTCTCCATGGTCTTCCAGCCTGGCAGGCAAGAGGTGCCAGGCCAGACAAGGGCCAGGCCTTTGGGCATGACTTGCCTTTCTCTCTCAAGATACTAAGATCTTCTGTCTACTCGCTGATCTGAAACATCATGGTGAGGTCTTCTGTACATCCTTTTTTTTTTTTTTTGTGCTGGAAATTGAACGTGGGGCCTTGTGCTTGCAAAGCAAGCACTCTAACCACTGAGCTAAATCCCCGGTCCCTTAACTCTTCTTATTGAACATTAGTCTTACTGGGACACTACTACCTTTTTAAAATCTTTTCATGCCTATTGTCCAGCTTGGAAGGGGGTTAAAGGATATTTCCTTAATTTTCTGAACTTTTGGCTGCAGGTAAGTCACTTTTAAGATGTTTTGGCCAGGCGTGGTGGCAAAAACCTGTAGTTGCAGCATTCTGGGAGGTGGAGGCAGGATTGCAAGTTGAAGCCCAGCCTTGGCAATTTAGTGAGACCCTGTCTCAAAGGAAAAATTCTGTTATGTTATCTTGTTATGGTCACGTCTAAAATAATCCCCTAAAGTCTCATGAGTTAGAAAGGTAATTAGATCACAGGGAGGTTGAATGTGCTGCTGGAACGAGGTGTTTAGTCAGTGGAGGTGGGTGACTGGGGGTATCCCCTGCAAAGCTGTGTCCTGTCCTTGGATTCTCCCTTCTCTCTGCTTCCTGGCCACTATACCATGGGCAGCTTTCCTCCACTGTGCCTCTCTGCCATGCTCTTTCTGCCTTGGAGCCAGCAACCATGAACTGAAACAGTGAGCCAAAATTTCATCTTCTTTAAACTGTGGTTGTCAAGTATTGTCTCTGACAAGAAAGTGACCAATACAGATTTTGCTACTAGGAGTGGGGTATCACTGCTGTGACTATATCTGACCTTGAGATTCAGAAACCTTTGGAATACATGTGTAGGAGTTTGGAAAGGCTTGGAGATGCTGAAGAGCCCTAGAATGCTATAAGCCGAGCCTGAGATTCTGAATCTCAGAAGACCACAAATGCTGATAGGAATGCAGACAGTAAAGATCAAGCTCAGGAGGTTTCTGATTGGATTGAGGATTGTCCTGGAAACTGGGCTAGAAGTCATGTGTGTTACAACCTGGCAAGGAACTTACCTACATTTTCTTCATGCTCTACTTTATGGTGGCTGAATTTAAAGATGGTGGACTTAATCTAGGGGATGAAATTTCCAGAAAGCCCAGTGTTCAGGCTATGGCATAGATACTGCTGGCTACATTTAGCCAGATCTACAGTGAGAAGCAGGAACTAAAAGCCAAGTTGAATGTAGTATATGAAAATTTACAGTTTGTCCAGAAAGGATTTGTCGGCAAGGTTGGGGCCACAGAGAGAATGGTTGCTAAAAGCATTCATGTTAAAAGAAGCTAAGTACTTTGCATCAGGTTAATAGGAAAGGTGGCTTGAAAGTATCTCAGGAATCAGCAAGATGCCACACCCACCCATCACAAGCTCAAAGGTACAAGAATGTAAACCTCTGCATTGAGAAGAGAGCATCAGGGAGCCCAGCAGGACCACCTAGGAAAGTGTTCCCTGGAGTTCAGCCATCCAGGCAGCTAGAAGCTGCTGCAGCCATGCTCCAAGGGGACCCAGCTACTGTTTTCCCTGGCAGGAGACCTTGGCATGACCCACACGGTGTTGGTCTTTCTGGCATGCAAAATACAAGAGCTGTGAGGTTATGGAGGCTTCCACCCAGGTTTTAAAGAAGGCCTGAGGCCAGGCAGTATGTCCTTATGGCAATGCACAAAGCTGTGCATTGGGGTTGGGGATTTAGCTCAGTGGTTAGTGTTTGTCTTGCAAGCACAAAGCCCTGAATTCGATCCTCAGCACCAAAACACACACACACACACACACACACACACACACACACACACACACACACAAACCAAACCAGAGCTGTGCATGAAGCCAGAAGTGCAAATAAGCCCCCAGGCAGTTAACAGATGCTCGGTATGTGGGATATCTGCTGAGGGAAACTGCAGGCAGCTAGCAGAGGGAGCCCATGAGAGGCCATGAGGGCTGCAACCTGCCAGCCATAGGATGGAACTGCCCAAATCCTCTGGAATTCACATTTTACTACAACTTGGCCCTGGTGCTGGACACAAAACTACAAGATTTAATGTTTGCCCTGCTGGGTTGCAGTCTTTTTTGGAGGGGTGAGAGAACGGGTCTTGATATGCAGCTCAGGCTGGCTTTGAACTCATGGCAATCCTCCTCCCTCAGGCTCCAAATGCTGGGATTTCAAGTGTGCACCACCATGCCGGGCTTGGGTTTCGGTCCTGCTTTGTTTGGTTTGGTTCCTTTCTAGTCCCTTATTTCTCCCTTTTGGAGTGGAAATGTTCACCCTGTGCCATTGAATATTGCAAGTACTTAATCGTCTTTTGATTTTTACAGGGGTTCACACCTAAGAGTGTACCTTGAGTCTCAGGAGAGACTTTTTCCAGCATTGCTTTGGGATTCAGAGATGGACTAGATGTATTTTGTATAATGAGGTGGACATGAACCTTTTGGGGGCCAGGGACTGTGGTTCAGCACTAAAATGTCCCTCAAAAGTCTCATGTATTTGGTTCTTTTTTTTTGGTTCTGGGGATTGAACTCAGGGTCTTGTGCTTACAAGGCAAGTACTCTAAACACTGAGCTAAATCCCTAGCCCCAGTCTCGTGTATTTGGAAAATGACTGGAATAAGAGGACACTAAACATGCTTTTCAGAGCTGGGCAGGTCACTGGGGTGTGAACTGCAAGGATTTTTTTTTTTTTTTGGCAAGTATGTATTTTTATCCTTGGCTCCTCCCTTTTCTCTCTGCTTTCTGGCCAGCACGTTTTAAGCACGTTTCTTCTCCCATGCTATTTCTGCCTTGGAGCTAGTCAGCCAGCCATGGACTGAACGTGTGGGCCAAAATAAGCCTCCCTCCTTTATGCTGCAGGCCTTGAGCACCCTGCCCCAGCCGTGGGAAAGCTGACTAAGACATCCAGGTCCACTGCATGAGCTATATCTTGCAATGAGTCTTCTCAAATTTTGAGACAAGGTCTTACTAAGTCATTCATTCATTTATTCATTTATTTACTTGAGACAGGGTCTCGCTATGTAGCCAGGCTGAACTTGCAGGGATCTTCCTGCCTCAGCCTCCCTATGGCTGGGATTACAGGTGTGCACCACCATGCCTTCCTCCTAATGCTCCTTTTTGTTTCATGTTTACAATCTCCATACCTGAAAGCATTTACTTTTTTGTTTTTGGTATCAAGGTTGAGCCACCTACCAGAGTGCTCTACCACTTAGCTACATTCATGGCCCCTTTTTAGATGATCTTGCTAAGTAGCTCAGGCTGGCCGTGAACCTGTGATCCTCCTATCTCAGGTGCCAGTGCACCTTTTATGTGCAAACCAAGCAATCCAAAGCCCATATCCCAGTCAGCTTTTTCCTTTCCCTTTTTCTACTATCTGGGATTGAACCTAGGGAGTCCTTGGCTACATCTCCATCCCTTTATTTTTTGAAACAGTCCTACTGGTTGCCCATTGTGGCCTTAAACTTGTGATCTTCTTGATTCAGCCTCCCAACTGGTTAGAATTGCAGGAACTCACCAGGGCCTTCACACTGAACTATATACCTTTCTTTTTATTTTCAGACGGGATCTTACTAACTCACTAAGTTGTCCAGGTTGAGCTCAGACTTCATTCTCCTGCCTCAGCCTTTCAGAGTGCTGGGATTTCAGCTGTGTATCACCACGCCTGGCTTGTACTTAGCAATTTGTTAACATTTTCTATGATTAGATGACTTTGAACAGCACTTTTGTGTGTGCGCCAGAGATTTAAGCCAGGGCCTCACCCATGCTAAGCACATGCTCTACCAGAGCCATAGCCACTCCCAGCTGTCATTTTTCTTCCCCCAGCACTGGAAATCGAAACCAGGGCCTCACACATGCTAGGCAAGCACATTCCCACTGAGCTACACCCTCAGCCCCCAGCATAATTTTTAATGGCTAACTAGAATTACAGCAGTAACGTAGCTCAGTGCAAAGGCCCTGGGTTTAATCCCCAGTACTGCAAAATGAAGTTAGGCCTTCATGGTTCTGAGAAATTTACACGGATCTTTTTTTTTTTTTTTTTTTTTTTTTGCTTTTTGAGACAAGGTCTTACTCTGTAGTCCAGGCTGGCCTGAAATTTGAGGCAAGCCTCCCGCCTCAGCCTCCTGAGTGTGGGGATTACAGGCGTGCAGCTTCTAGCCCAGCACATTCCTATTACACTAGAAATGCCCTGAGGAGTGTTGAGTCACCCAAAATAATCAATAGAGTTGAACAAAAAAATTAATTTAATACAGTCTCCAGGGCAGAGAGGAAAAAGGCAGGAATTGTAGGCACAGGCTGGGCCAGGGGCAGGGCGGGGACAAGCACTTCCCCTGCAGGCTCTAGCAGGTCAACTGTTGGGGCCGGGGTGGATGACTGGGAAGGTGGAGCTAATGTGCCTTTCACAGAGCTGGAGTCCTTCTTGTGAGCCACGAGGTCACGCTGCACATGCAGTTATATCTGCTTCCTGTGTCTCACAAGCCCTGAGCACCCAGAGCGCCAGCCAGGTCTAAGCAGTCAGCAGCCATCTGTGCTTCCTCATGGGACCAGCACCACAGCAGGGCAGGCAGGCAGAGGGAAAAAGGTGTTGAAGACAACAGGGCTCCTGTTGTCAGGACACCGGGGGTGGGGGGACACCCTTGGGAGTCAGGAAGCCCTCTCTCAAGGGACATCCAGGTGGTCATCAGCAGGAGAATAGCAAACAACAAGGTCCTGAGATGATCACGCTCGGTTTATTCAAGGAACAAAAAGAAGGCTGGAGCATGCTGATACAGTGAGCAAAGGAAGAGGTGGGGACAGAGGAGTTTTGGTTTGTTTTTTTTTTTTTTTGAGACAGGGTCTCTTGTCTACGGCCATACCACCCTGAACGTGCCCGATCTCGCCTGATCTCAGAAGCTAAGCAGGGTCGGGCCTAGTTAGTACTTGGATGGGAGACGGGGTCTCACTAACTACATAATTCAGGCTGGCCTTTAACTCCCAGTGATTCTCCTGCCTCAGCCCCCAAGTGCTGGGATTACAGGTGTATGCCATCACAAACAGCTTTACGCTTGTCAATGAGATTAACTGATTAAAATCTATATTCCCTAATAAGACAAGGACCAGAAACTACTAGTTTAGCACACAATACATATTACATAGGTCTAAGGCAACATATGTGTAACATACCAGGCGGTGATCCTAGCACTCAATATGTTAACCACTCCGGACCTGACGGCCCGGAGGAAGGCAACACTATCAGCCCCACTGCATACATGAGGAAGGTCAGTCACACAAACCCAGCACGGGGAGAGCTGGGGAATGAGCGCAGGCAGCCGCTTTCTGGTGTCTGTGCCCAGCATTCAAGCCACAGTGCTGCACCTTCTGGGAACTCAGTGTTTAGGTGGGAATGTTCTTGATAGGAACTAACCAACCCCATCAGTAACCTTAGGTCAACTGAAAAATCATTTCATTTTGGTTTTCCTTAAGGATCTGATGTCTGAGTGGAACTTTGCTGTCCAATTTTAATCTTCCCGGGATCTCATTGCAGCTACTTTAACTGATTTTTTGTTTGTTTGTTTGTTTTGTTTTGTTTGGGGCTGGGGATCGAACTCAGGGCCTTTAGCTTGCTAGGCAAGCGCTCTAACCAAAGCTGAGCTAAATCCCCCACTTTCATTTCAGCTACTTTAAAAACCCACATGCAGCCGGGTGTGGTACTCAGGTCTCTGATCCCAGCACTCTGGGGGCTGAGGCAGGAGGACTGCAAGTTCAAATCCAGCCTGGGCAGCTTAGCCTGTCTCAAAACTTAAAAAGGAGAGGGACACAGCTCGGTGGTAGTGCTTGCCTAGCACACACCAGACCCCGAGCTCAAACACCCCCCCCCAGTATCTGAGAAAACAAAATCCATTTACCGTCACTGATGTATGATCCTGACCGATGCCAAGGGAGAGGAGGTGGCCCAGCAGCTGCTGCAGAGCAGGAGAAAGGCGGCTTGAGGACACATTATGGATCAGCAGTAGGGTGGGTGATCCGTACAAGGAAGGACACGTTACACCATCTCCCTTAACTCTCACTGATTTCCGACCCAGTTACATCCACGGACCGGGCGGCTCCTCCACAGTTAACAGTGAAAGGCTTGAGTTAGGAAACTGTTAAGACTTAACAAATCAACTGGTCACAAGATGTGACCACAAGGTGTGAGGAATGGTGCAGACATGGCCAGCTGCAGACTTCGAGGTTATTTCTATTAGGGAAAGAGCAAGTCTTCCTCTTTTAAGAATCAAAGGCAGCCGGCCAAACCTTCTTTTGTAATTCTGGAGTCCCGCGCCCTCCACAAAGTCAGATTTCCTGCCAGGCTTTCCCAGAGTGTTGAGTGGTGGGTGATTTTTCACAAGCTCAGCTATACAGTAAGGCGCTCTGTAGCCAGCTGCATCCACTTAATCCTGGAACAATGCAGTGAACACCTAACAGTTCAGGAAATTCTTTACCTGGAGCCCAATACCTGTTTCAGGGGTAGTTAAGTAACTGTATGCACATTTTCTTTACGTGCATAAAGAAACAGCTTCTGTCGGGCGTGGTGGCACATAAGCCCAGTACCCAAAGGCTGAGGCAGGAGGATCGCTGCGAGTGCCAGGCCAGCCTTAACTACATAGTGAGACCTCCATATCAAAAAAAAAAAAAGGCTTTCATGAGTTTCTTCCATAGCTCAGGACTAAAAAAGGGGCACAGGGACACATCCTTTTAGTCTACACATTCTTTCTGGTTCAAGATTGTGCCTTTATAGGGAAGCCTGGGGTTGGTGGTGGATGAATCATTTCTATTCCATCCAGTGCCTGATAACTACCGACGCGGCTCTAAGCCCACTCCTAAGCCGGGCTTTATTACAACAGCGCGGGTCTCATACCCCATGCCCAGGCCTAAGAGGACTCCTCGGAGAGGAAGCTGCGTGGAGGGCCAAGGCCTGACCAAACCACTACGCGGCTGTGTGAGCCTGGACCAGCTCCGTACCCTCTCTGAGCGTCAGTTGAATCACGTGGCCTCCAAGGTCCTTCCAGTCCAAGCCTGGTACCACAGCGACCTCGCCATTCAAGCAGCTTCCTGTGGGCGCGGCCCCAGACTCCAACGGTCCCCTCCCCCGCCGGGCCCGCGAAACCTCGCTCCGCACGCCCCGGGAGTGACGCCGCCGTCCAGACCGCAGCCCGCACGCAGCTCCGCCCTTTCCCGGGGGCGTCCCGGCGTCCCCCACGGAAGCAGGAGGCCGCCTCCCGCCTTTGCGCGCCCGGACCCCGAATCCTCTCCTCAGTTCTCCCGGGCGCCCTGACCTATCAACGTCCAGAACCCCAGCCAATCACGAGAGTTCTGAGTCTTACCTGCGGCCCACCCTCCTCCTCGCGCTCAGCCGGTCTGAGAGCAAGGCCTTTACCAGGCCCAGCCAATCAGCGGCCGGCTCTCACCTGCCCCACCCCAGGACCCCTCCCCTCGGCCAATCCGCAAACTCCACTCCTCTGCCCGCCTAGCCAACCCCGGGCCTTGAAACCCGCGGGCGAATGGGCGCAGGGCCGCCCTTCAACACTGGCCGGCTGACCAATTGAAGATTCCGCGTGGCCTCGGCAGCAGCCAATGGCCGTGGAGCGCGGTGCCGCCGCGGAGAGGTCCGGCCCGAATATCCCTCCGCCTTCCTCCCGCCCTCTCTCTCCCTCCCTGCGAGCCGCCGTTCACTTACTGCCTCCCTTCTTTCTCCCTCCGCCGCCCGAGCACCAGCCGCGCTCCGAGCTGCCCCCGGGGTCCCTCCCCCGCCACCAGAGGAGCAGCCGCCGCGCCGCCAGCAGCACCTTAGGAGGGCGGAAGGCCGGGAAGAAGGGAGGAAGGGAGCCCGAGCGCCCGCCCGGAGGGAGCCGGTGAATGGGCTTGTGGTGACCCCCGCCCCCCACCCCACCCTCCCTTCCCACCCGACCCCCAACCCCCATCCCCAGTTGGAGCCGCCGCCCGAGAGAGGCCGGGCCGCCGTCTTGGGAGGAGTCGCGTCGCCACCTCCGCCATGGAGCTGATCACCATCCTCGAGAAGACCGTATCTCCGGGTAGGACGCGGGGCCGGGGGTCGGGCCGAGGTGACCGCGGTGGGGGAGGGGGCCGCCCCCTGACCCTGCTCCCTGCCCACTTTTCTCCCCCCAGATCGGCTGGAACTGGAAGCGGCGCAGAAGTTCCTGGAGCGCGCGGCTGTAGAGAACCTGGTGCGTGCGCCCTGCCGCGCCCCATCCCTTGCGTGCGGCCCTTCCCGCCCTCCCGGAGGCCCAGGCCTCGGAACCCACCCCGCCCCATCCCGTCCCCCTCCCCCCTGCCCGGTCCAACCTAACCCCGCCGTCGGGAAGCCGGTGGGTGTGTCCCGCCCCGGGCCGTGCGGCTGGCCAATGGCGCGGCGCGCCGGGGTGAGCGCCGCCCAATCGGCGCGCCGCCCCTGGGCGGCGGTGCGGCGGGAGGGAGGGAAGGGAAGTTAGGTTGCACCGCGCTGCGTGTTCAGCAAGGGTGGGGGCGGGGGAGCCGGGCCTAGGGGCCATGTGGGAACTCTGGCCTGGCTCCCCGCGCGGTGTGGCCGGGGTTGGCTTCTCCTTCCTGCCCCGGGTCCTCTGCGACTCTCTACACCGACTTCCCAGAGCTCTGTCTCTTCCTGGCTCTCTTGATCTGTGCTCATGGCCAGGCCTGGCATCCGACTGCCTCTGAAGCCATTTCTACTATTTTTTAGCCCCCTTTCGTACCCGCACTTTCCTTTCCTGGGAGGGAGAGAGATGCAGTACAGTGTATAGATTTGGACTTAGGTAGAGACCACATCACTGGGGATCTGCACCCAGACTGCTCACTAAAGCACATCCTTGAGATGGGGCCTATTTCCTGATGAAATCGCAGACGAAAGTTCCCCATTTTTCATGTCTTCAAATTTTAAGGCTCCACAAAATAGGCCGATAAGTCCCCTAAACACTGGGCCTTAGAGTAAAAACAAATTTAGGGTGGACTGATTGAAACAGCTTGGTGCCATTGGTCCCAGAAATGTGTCTTTTTGGTGTCCCTCTTCCGTGGTGGTGGGGGGAGGGAAGCCTGGAGGATGCTTGAAGTCTTTTTAAGGCAACAACTCTAAAAAACATTGTGATCAAATGTGTTCTTTTGTGACATGTTGGCAAGAGAATGTCCACAACAAAGTGACAAGGCATGTTTATCCAAATTGCCTTTAATGATTTTTGTGTGTGTGTGTGTGCTAGTTTTTACTGACTTTTTTTATCCTTAATTTTCTCCAGAAAAGATTTTCTTGCTAGAGTATAGACTGATAATCCCATGTTGGGTACATTCCTGTGTCTGCTTTTACTAACTGGCAAGAAGTCTGTTATCTTAGAATTTCTAACATTCTTTAGGCATATGTAATAAAA
This sequence comes from Hystrix cristata, assembly GCA_004026905.1. Taxonomy (NCBI): domain Eukaryota; kingdom Metazoa; phylum Chordata; class Mammalia; order Rodentia; family Hystricidae; genus Hystrix; species Hystrix cristata. The sequence goes on from PVJO010004880.1 coordinate 28,699, forward strand.
CTCGGGAATCATCTTCTGTGATTTTTGTAAGCAGTAAGGAAATAGATCTCCTTCTGGTTTCTCTGGTTAACTTTCCATTCTACAGGGCTCTTTTGATGAGGGAAAATAAATATGTGGACTAACTTTTTAACAGGAGAAGACTTTGAGATCTGTGTATTAGGAAACCTTGAGAGTGCTTTTCAGGGATCCACCATGTTTAGTGGACAACTCAAAAAAAAAGCTGTAGGAGGCTTTAGTGCATTAGCTGTTGTCTATTGAATGAATACAAAATGGTTTCCTTGGAACAACTTGATTTTGCTTTTTCATCTTTTTAGTTTTCTCTCTTTTTGAGTATTCATCTTTTTTTTGTATAAGTCTGCTTTTTTTGTTGCATGCCCTTCTAAAATGTGGACGACTAGGGTTTCTGAGTCTGAGGCTACTCCATAAGTGTTTCTGTCTTTCATGAAAGATTAGCTGCTTTCATGAGGTCAAAAGCAACCCCAAGGCCTTGTGTGGTGGCACATGCCCGTAAGCCCAACACTTGGGAGGCTGAGACAGGAGGATTGCCTGGAGTTTGAGGTCACCCTAGGTTATATAGTGAGTTCAAGTCCAGCCTGAACTACATAGCAAGACCCTGCCTCAAAAAAACTAAAAGCAACCCCAAGTATAATTCTTGGATAAGATTCTTTTTTTAATTTAAAAATATCTTTACTTTCTCCCCTGTTGTATTCATTCATTCAACAAGTAGTGTGAGGCATCTTTCTAGGTGCCTGGGACACTTCACTCTACATGAAAAAATCCACTGGCTACCAGGATGTAGAATTCACTTTGATTTCAGGAAAGTAGTTTCAAGTTTTGGGATCATCTTGCCAGGATAGGCACCAGCCACCAAGCCCAGTTTCGAGTACTTTCCTGAGAGGTGTAAGATACGGTCTAAAAAGCTTATCTCCCTGTTGGTCTGCTACTCTAAAAGGTATCTTCAGTTGTTAAAATGCCCAAGAAATTTTTCATTCACGACTGAATCTTCTCTTAACAGCCCACTTTTCTTGTGGAACTGTCCAGAGTGCTGGCAAATCCAGGAAACAGTCAGGTTGCCAGAGTCGCGGCTGGTCTGCAAATCAAGAACTCTTTGACATCGAAAGATCCAGATATCAAGGCACAATATCAGCAGAGGTGGCTTGCTATTGATGCAAATGCTCGACGTGAAGTCAAAAACTATGTGAGTAACTTTCCTCTTGTAGTTGTTTTGTCTGGGAACAAGAAAAATCTTTGTTAATTATTTCTGTCATTTGCATGGGACAGAGCTTGGTAGTGATAGGTTTCTAGGATCCAAACTTCACCTGACAAGAATTTGATTTAAATCCTTATCCATTGATGGATTGGAGTTCTTTCTCAGATGACTGAGGCAGCCTGCAGCAGTTTGGGAAGCTTTAATTAGATATTTTTGAGGAATTGGAGCAGTATACCAGTTGGTTCTGCTTATTATCTTTCCGGGGCTGGGGGTTTAGCTCAGTGGTAGAGCACTCGCGCAGCATGTGCAAAACCCTGGGTTAGATCCTCAGTAGCTCAAGAAATAGAGAGTGTGTGTGTGTGTGTGTGTGTGTGTGTGTGTGTGTGTGTCTGTTTCTAAGTTCTCTTTAGAGACCTAGATTGGGGTTCAGGAATATTTTTTAGACTGTCTTCCTACATGTGTCTCTCACCATCAGCCAGCACTTAGCTCTTGAACTTGTGCTGCGGATAATTCTCATTCTTTGGTGGGTTATGCGTGGTACTGTGTGGAGTCAGGTCTCTGGTCTTGCAAGCCCAAGGAACTTGCATAATAGATGTATGACATTAATGGCACTTTTATCTATTTAACAAATTACACAAACCTTTTCTTTAGAGACACCTTTTTTCTATGGTGCGATGAGGAATTTTGAGGAAAACAGAATGTCCTTTGTTGCTGTGCAGTGTGGCGTTCTGACTTGTTGAATTAGAAATCTGCAATTCTAGCTAAAGTAAAAGGATTCAAGAATAGATGTGGGTATAATAAATACATATGTATATGCAAGTTCGCTTTTTTTCTTCGTGAGGTTCTTTAGTAGCCTTACATGGATAAGGCCCAAAGAGGAGAAATTAAAATCTGTACAGTAGTCATTTTGACCTAGGTTTGTGATTTTTGTTTGTTTGTTTGTTTATTTTGTGATACTGGGGGTTAAACTCAGGACATTGGCCCTGAGCTACATCCTCAACCCTTTTTATTTTGAGACAGGGTCTCAGTATGTCCCTAAGTTGCTGAGGCTGGGTTCAAATTTGGAATCTTGCCTCAGCCTCCTGGAGTGCTGGGATTACAGACATGTGCTACCATGCTCTACTTGTCCTGGGTATTTGAGGAGAAACCGCTGGGTGATTCCTGCATTTTGAATTGGGCAGGTCATGGTTATGCACATTGTATTTGCTGTTTCCTGTAGACACCAGCATTAGGTAAATTAGTGCCCCTTAAGGCAGCTGCTTTTCTTTTACTTCTCTTCCTTCTCCAGTCGTGCTTGAAGGTACCTGTGACCGGAAACTAACTTATAAGCCACTTTTATTTTGAATTTTTTTTGGATTATAAAGCAGTTTGTATTGTGTGTTATTTGCCTCACGCCCCACAGATATTTGTCATAAATGAAGTATATTCCATTCCTGAAGGGTTTTTTTTTTTTTTTTCTTCTCTTTTTCCTTTGAGACAAAGGTCTCCATATATTGCCCAGGCTGGCCTTGAACTCGTAGGCTTAAATCATGCACCCAGGCATTTACCACTGCCTAATTCATCACCGGAAATCTTATTTTGTGGGGGTACTAGAGTGTGAACCCGGTGCCTTCCCCAGGTCTGAGCTATGTCCCCAGACCTTTTTTTATTTTACATTTGAGATAGGGTCTTGCTAAGTTGCCAGGGCTGGGCTTGATTTGAACTTGTGTTTCTCTTGCCTCAGCCTCTCAGAAAGTTGGAATTACAGGTGTACCCTAACTTATCACTGGAAGTCAAACAGTACTTGTATTTTTTGGCACATTATTTTTTTGGTTTTTGGTTTTTGGTTTTTGGTTTTTTTTAGATAAGGTCTTGCTGTGTAGCCCAGGCTGGTCTCGGAACAACTCACTTTAGTCTTCTACCTCAGCCTCTTGAGTGCTGAGATGATAAGTGTGCACTACCATGCCTGGTGACACATTGCTCTTAAAATCAAAAAAATTTTTTCCTATTAACATCACTATTTTTAAAAATTGTACATTGGCATTGGTTGAACCTTTTTGCCTAAAAAAGTTAATATGAGCCAGGTACAGCGACATGTGATTCCCAGCTACTAGGGAAGTTGAGGCAGGAAGAGAACTTGAGACCAGCCTGGACAGTGAAGCAAGACCTTTTATGCCAGGGGCTGGGGATTTATTTAGTTCAGTGGTTAGAGTGCTTGCCTTGCAAGCACGAGACCCTGAGTTCGATCCTGGGCACCAAAAAAAAAATGACTTTTTATGGTACATCTGATGGTTAATCCTGTCTCTCAGTGCTCTGGGTCTTTTGGGGGTTTTTTGAGACAGGGTCTTGCTGTGTAGCCCGGGCTGGCCTCAAGCTCAGGGAGTTCCTCGTGCCTCAGCCTCCTGAGTGTTGGGATTATAAGTGCACATCACCATGCCTTTTTTAAAAATCTGAACATTGGGGCCCCACTAGTTTTTGTCTTTCTTTTATTTGGAATACAGAGTCTCTGTTGCCTATGCTGTTCTCAGGCAGTCCTCCAGCCTCAGCCATTCATCTGAGTAGCTAGGGCTAAGATACACGCCACTGAGCCTGGCTAGTTCCTCATATTTCTCATTCTGAATATTAGTGTATCATCACCCTAGTTTAAAAAATTATTTTTCAGGGATTGAGAATTTAGCTGAGAGGTAGAGTACTTGCCTTGCAAGTGCAAGGCCCTGAGTTTGATCTCCAGCAGCCAAAAAAAAAAAATTTTTTTTTTTTGAATACTCAAAAGATAGATATCTAGGGCTGGGGATTTAGCTCAGTGGTTAGAGTGTTTGCCTTGCAAGCCCAAGGCCCTGAGTTCGATCCCCAGCACCAAAAAAAAAAAAAAAAAAGATAGATATCTGGGGTGGGGATTTAGCTCAGTGGCCTGGCTCTTGATTTGGATCCCCAGCATCCAAAAAAGAGAGAGAGTCTGGGGATTTAGCTCAGTGGTTAAAGTGCTTGCCTTGCAAGCACAAGGGCCCAAGTTCGGTCCCCAGCACCAAAAAAAAAGAGATGGATATCTGTGAATTTGGGTTTTTTTTTCCCCATCCCTTTTTTTTTAATGTTTTATTTGGAGACAGTCTCATAAATACTCCAGATGTGGCTCAAATTTGCTGTTGTCTCAGGTGTGCCACCCCTTTTTCATTTTGAGACAGGGTCTTGCTAAGTTTCCTGGGCTGGGTTTGAGCTTGCAAACCTTCTGCCTCAGCCTCGCAGAGTGCTAGGATTATAGGTGTGCACCAACATGCTTGACTTCACCTGAAATAATACTAATTAAGTCTTCTGCAGCTCTCTAAAGCAAAGGTGAATGGCAGACCAGAGAAATAGGTTCTGAGGTGCTGTCTCACAGTCCGGTGACCATAGATAGTGCTAACATGATATATTTCAAAAAAGCTGGGGAAGGGCATTGTGGGTGTTTGCACTACAGAGTGATACAGTGTTTGAGGAGATAGTGTAGATAGGTTTGCACTGATTTGAACTTTACATGAGGGATACATGCAGCAGACCATCATGTGGCGCCTGAAATATCTGTGATTTTCGTCAGTTGAAATGTTTTTAATTCAAGGCCTCTCCCTCACCAAAAAAGCACCCTAGACTTGAATTTGAATTGAACCTCAGTGGATACCCATTCAGCCATTGACGTTTTTGACAACTGACCTCGTTCCTCCCTCACTTCGCCATCTCTTGGACGTGCAGATTTTAATAACCTCCCTCCTAGCTCTGTGGTTGAAGAGAGCAAAGCCGTTCAGAAGCCGCAGGACGGGTTCTGGGTGTAGAGCTATGGTGGCAGGATGGGTGGAGAGGACAGTGCTCCACCTAGGAGGGAAGGATGGGGGCTCGTCACTAGCGCATCACAGCGAAGCAGGGCACTGAGTGACCCAGCCCATCAGCAGGGCTGGCCGAATATCTGTGCTCCTGCTGAGGACTGGTGGCGCTCTGTGAACTCAGGGACTGAATTAGCCGGTGATGGTAATGATTAACCCAGGGCTGATGGTGGCTTCATGTTTTTATCTGAAGTGGGGCCTTTACGCCTTTGCATAAGCGCTCGTGTGGTTACCATTTCCAGGGAGACACATTTAATGCCAAGAAGGGTCTCGTCTGAATCGATGTATGTGACGAGTTCTTAGATCTCTTGGTAGAGAACAGTTCTTGGGTTCTTGGGCAAACAGAATGTGCCCTCTCAGGTTGGAAGCTGAGGGAGGACAGGGCCTCAGGTGTTGGCAGCGTTGGTAACTTCATGTTTATAGAGGTGTTGCCTGCCCAGGCCTTTCTGAGTAAGGCCCATCGGGTGCTGTGTGTTGGTGAGCAGAAAGGTCTGCTTCACACAGCTATGAGAAGGTCTCTTCCTGGAATTGGGCCCTGGTCTAGTGTGGGTCGGACCTGCCCGAGGCCCCGTTACCCTCATTCTGAACGCGGCTGAGGATCGTCCCCTTGCACCCCAGTAAGGGGCCTGGAGATAAATTTTGTCCCCTCCCTTTCCCCCTTGCCTTTTAACACCACCTCTACCTCTAACTGCTAGTTTTTCCTGCTTGTGTTGGATGTGGAAGTGAGGTGTGTGCTTTTAGAGAATTCCAGTTGGCAGCTGGGATGATTGATTTTGCGTTTAGGTTAATGTAAGGGATCTGGTCATAGGCAAAATATGCTCAGCAGTGTTAAATACTTTGCCCCTCTTTTTTTCAGGTCTTACAGACTTTGGGCACAGAAACTTACCGGCCCAGCTCTGCCTCCCAGTGTGTGGCCGGCATTGCCTGCGCAGAGATCCCGGTCAGCCAGTGGCCAGAACTCATTCCTCAGCTGGTGGCCAATGTCACAAACCCCAGCAGCACAGAGCACATGAAAGAGTCAACATTGGAAGCTATCGGTTACATTTGCCAAGATATAGTAAGTGCTTGTGGGATGTATCTGATTTGTGTACCTCTGATTCCCTCTAGGGATGGTGATGGTATCAGGATGACTGTATTAAATTATGAAGAAAACTATGTTTTGTAATTTGCTAGGGCTCAAACCCAGGCCTTGTGTCCTAGGCAAGCGCTTTATGCCCAAGCCCGTACGGCAGCACCAGGAGATTTTGAAGCGACGATGTTCTCATTTGGAACATCCCTGACCCAGTCCTTTTTCTTGAGGTTCTTAATATATATACCCTGAATGCTGTGTGCTTTCTCCATTTACTACGTTATGGATCAGTTTGCTGACTCTTCCTTTGTTGGTTTCACCCCTGGAGCCACCGCCTGGCGCCTTTAATGCAGCCTTCCTGGGGCTGTTGCTCCAAGTGAGATCACCAGTCTCGGTGTTGGTCTCAGCGTGGGCCCGGCCCTAGATGTCCCTAGCACTGTGCCTGGGTGCTGACCCTTGACCCTCAGCTCTTCTGAGGCTTTACTTGGCTTTATGGATGATGGCCTGGGATAAAGCAGCAGCCTGCCATCTCCCTTTGCACAGAAGGTGCCTGAGGTCTTTACACTAAGAGATCAGAGACGGAGTTAGTAGTTGAGCATGTTGCAGGTGAGTTTTGGGCTACCAGTCCTGTGGGAGATCTGCAGGTACTTGGCACTGCTGTCACCAGACGGAAATGTGTGGGAAAGATCACCAAGTCATGACAGACACTCTTGTGGATTTTGCAGTAAAGGACTGCTGATTAGTCATGAGCTGTACTTCTCGGCTTGTTTCAGGAGCCGGAGCAGCTACAGGACAAATCCAATGAGATTCTGACTGCTATAATCCAGGGGATGAGGAAGGAAGAGCCGAGTAATAATGTGAAGCTAGCTGCTACTAACGCACTCCTGAACTCCCTGGAGTTCACCAAAGCCAACTTCGACAAAGAGGTAGGGTTCTTCCAGTGAGTGGTACCACTTCAGAGGATGCAGCCTGAGAGTTAGGTGAAAGCAGTGTTTGAAGTTTGTGATTATTATCCCTTGGGTAGAACCATCCCCCTCCATTCTGGTTGAGATTTGTGTGGGGATACATGCCATGAAGTGAGTGTTTCTGAACGTAGAGTTTTTTTCCCTTTTGCAGTAAAAAATGTAGATATTTTGAAATTTGAAGGACTGTATGAAATATTTTGCCTAAAAATATTTCCCTCATCATTCACATCCCCCCCAGGCACCATCTTTTTTTGTGACAGAGTCCCAGTAAGTCATTACATTGCCCAGGTTGAGGTCAGATTTGGAATTCTGCCTCAGTTTCCCAAAGTGCTGGGACTGCAGGTGTATGCTCCATGCCTGGCTCATTAACTCACTTATGTGATATGTGGTACGATAAAAATACATGTAATGTAAAATTTACATCTCAGCCAGAGGCACCGGTGCACACCCTGTGATCTTAACTACTCAGGAAACTGAGGCAGGAGCTTTGCAAGTTTCAGGGCAACTTGTTGGTACCCTAACTCAGAATAAAAGGGGGATATAGGTCTGTGGTACAGCGCGTCTGAGGGCCACTCCCAGTAGCACTGAAAAACCCAAACCACACCATTTTCAGGCCTACAGTTAAGTGTGCATTCACACTGCTGTGGAACTGGTCTTTAGAGCTTTGAACCACTCCCCATGTTTCCCTTCCCCAGCTGCTGACAAGCACTGTGCTACTCTGTTCCTGTGAGTCTGCTTGCCTTAGACATCATGTGTGCATGGAACCCTCCAGTGCTGCCTTTCCGTGACTGCATTTCACTTAGCATAGCATGCTTGGGGTTGGCCCTTGCTGCAGGATGTGTCAGGATTTGTTTCTGAGGCCAAATAGCATTTCTGTGTGTATATACTACTGTGTTTGTGGGTCGGGTCATCTATTCACATTGCTCTCACCTTTTGACTATTGGGAATAAGGCCCCTATGAACATGGGTGTTCAAATGCCTCTTCATGGCCTAACGTCACTTCCTGTGGGAGTACTGTGTCCCCAGACAGGGCGGGCTGGATCAGAGTCTTAGAGCGTTTTGGTGTTTTTGTTTGTTGGCACTTTGGCTGGGCTTTTTGCTGTTTCTTGGCTGGTAATGGGGAGGTTTAAGAAGGCAGAGCAAAGTACAACTCTGCTTGGTTTGAAAACAAGGGTTTTCTTTTTTAGGGGGTGGTGCCGGGGATCAAACCAAAGGCCTTGTGCTCGCTAAGCACATGTTCCACCACTTAGCTGAATCCCCAACCCCGATACAGATTTTCCATCTTTCGTAAAACAAATCTGGTCTCTGAAATAAAGCGGATGCTTTGAATTCTCCTAAATTTTAATAAATACAGGGAAATTGATTTTCCTACCTGTAGATTTTTATTTTTCTTTTAACTGACCTTTTTTTTTTAGCTGACCATTTTTACGTAACCTTAGTGACCCACATATTTTCTGTCAGCTTCCCCCTGAAGTTCTGTTAGTGAAGGTCACGCTGGGGATTAAGAGATTAGCAGGCTCCTTCTAGGGCTGGTTCTGTAGCAGACGCCAAAGAGAGAGCTCTTCAGGCCCCCGTCATGCCGCTGCTGCCCACCTCCAGGAAGAGTCGCTGGTCTTGCTGGGGTTGCGTGCGGGCCGAGGGGTGACAAGTTTTCCTTGTATAGAGAATCTGGAAGTCTTTGTGTGTATAGTTTATGCTTTTCTAATTCTCTTTTATCCTTATTCTTCTGCAGTCCGAAAGGCACTTTATCATGCAGGTGGTCTGTGAGGCTACCCAGTGTCCAGATACAAGGGTAAGTGTGAGAGCACATGAAACAATGTCTGTCACACATCTGCCTGGGAAATGCCAGCTCCGCTGGACAGCCTGTGAGATGTGGGGCCTCAGTGGATAAAGAAACAGGTTTGACTAATTGTTAGGCATTTTTCTCCAGTGTGTTGGAGAAGAGAGAACAGTACTCTTGGAAGGGCTAAGAAAATTGCCATTCTCTGGAAAGGTTTTTCAGGAGGCTGAGGCAGGAGGAGCACAAGTTCAAGACCAGCTGGTCTGCAGAGCAAGACCCTGTCTCAGTAGTGGGCATGGGGTGGGGCTAGGGATGTAGCGCCATGGTCGAGTGCTTGCCTAGCACAGGCCTGGCTGTGGGCTCAGGTCCCAGTACTGCAATAAAGGGAATGCTTTAAGGGAAAAGGGGTTTGATCGACTTGCTGGTTTTTTTATTGCTATAGGTCATTCAAGTGATTGTTTCAACTGTAGTCATTGAAACAGTTTTGCTGTTAGTGTAGCACAAACTCTTACTTAGTCTTGGAAGCTGGCAAAAGTAACATCTTGAGTCTGAATAGCATTAGTGAGCTTAGTCCTGCCATGGGTTCCCCATGCACCTTTGAAGGAAAAAAGAAATGAAATGTAGGAAAGGATGATGAGAATTGTAGGGTGAGGTTGGTTTAGGGGAAGTTACCGTTAGTTGGTCGGCCTGTTGGTGTCTCCCTTCACAAGCTACATTGCAATTTTAGTAAATGATTTAATCTCCTCTTCAAAGGTACGTGTGGCTGCTTTACAGAATTTGGTCAAGATAATGTCCCTGTATTACCAGTACATGGAGACGTACATGGGGCCTGCTCTCTTTGCAGTGAGTATTTTATGTGATTCGCACTTGTAGCTATTTGCAAGGCTTGTCCTCCTTAGTTGCTATTTTACGGTGTTGCATTTTGTACTTAATATTATGAAACAAGGAAATTTTTGAGTCTGAGTATTCCATGATATGCTCAAAAAAAAGTTGGCTATCATTTTACAAGTAAAAGGAATGTATTTTGAAAATGTTTTTTGTATTTGTACCTTTTATTTCAGACCTAGTGTTTACAGATTGTCTTTGAAACCTGAATAGAATGTCCGATTACAGGAGGGGTCTAATATGAATCAGTACTTATTTGGGGCCTGGGGTATTGTATTTTTCTCTTAAGATCACAATTGAAGCAATGAAAAGTGACATTGACGAGGTGGCCCTACAAGGGATAGAGTTCTGGTCCAATGTCTGCGATGAGGAAATGGATTTGGCCATTGAGGCCTCCGAGGTGAGCACAGGAGAGGGTGGCGTGGGGAGAGCTGTCCCTTTGCCTGGGCATTTGCACATCTTACTCATCCCAGCTCTGGGGTTTCTCACTGGGGGAATTCTAGTTTTCCCCCTGGCCAAAGCCTTCACACAGGAGACCACGGCTTGGGTTTTTGTTGGTTTCAGGCGTGATTTTTTGTTCGGGCTGATGATTAATCGTGTGGGCACCAGGGGGCAGCAGGGAAGAGTTTATCGAAGGGGCACCTGATACTGAATTACTTACTTTTTGAAGTCTGACACAAGTTTAAGATGTATCATCGATAGTTTATTAACTCTGATGGAGGTGTCTCATGTGGGGAAAAGAGTTATTCTGTACTTCAGATTAAGCTTTGCAACCTTGTTTGTCTCTGTACTTCCAAAAATACAGTTTTATTTTTGGCATCTTTGTGTAAACTTTATACTTCTCTTGATTTCAAAGAACACTAGATGTCAGGTTGTTAATATGCATTGAGCTGGTGAAAAAAGATCTGTAATTCTTTTTTTTTATATATAAATCAAGAGTCTAAGACTCTTTCGGAGACAATTTAATTAGTTAAAAGTGGTGAAAAGGGGGGAAAGGGAGATGATACATAGCTACTCTATGAGTAGAGAGCATTCGAAAGCGAAATACTCCAAAGATCTGTAATTCTTAAGGTTGCCTTGGTCTTTTGAGAAAAATTATATTTATGGCCTGAGAGAATTTCATTGAAGTAGACTAAAAAGTAAGCACCTTCAGCTGGATGTACCTGTAATTCCTGCAACTCTAGTAACCAGGGCCAGGTGGTTACAAGCTCGAAGCCAGCCTGGGCGACTGAGTCGGACCCCAGATGTAGCTCTGGGGTAGAGCATTTGCTTGACGTGCTCAAGCCCTGGCTTGAACCCCCGATATGGGGCTGGGGTGGGGCAATGACGAACGGTGGCTTTCACCCCAAATACTTGTTAGATCTCAGGGCAGCCCTCAGTGTCCTTCTGTCTAACATTGGCTTTATCCTTCACCACAGGCAGCAGAACAAGGACGGCCCCCCGAGCACACCAGCAAGTTTTATGCCAAGGGAGCCCTACAGTACCTGGTTCCCATCCTCACACAGACACTAACTAAACAGGTGAGGCTCCCTTCCAGCCCCCAGGTGGGCCACGAAGCCTCCGTTAAAGCGGGTTGGTTTGTTGTGGAGTGGTCTCCATGGAGGAGCTTGGCAGCCCGAGAGCTGTCTGATGCCTGCTGCAGATGACTCAGGACTGGCGGGGCTGGGGCTGCACAGCCCCCAGGCCCTGTGTAGTCTGCCCAGAGCAGGGTCTGAGCGTCTCAGAAGAGGGCTTCCTGGGGCCATGTCACATGGTCCACATTAACGCAAGAGACGGGTTCTAGAAAACTGTTGTAAAGCAAAGGCCAGGGTTAGATCCTTGGGATATCTGTGAGTTCACGGGCTGCCCTGATTTTTTTCAAATGCTGATGAGGTTGGACATGAGTTATTTAGATCTAGTGATAGACCCCAACCAGTGAAAAATGTTCCTGCTGATCCTTCAAGGTCATTAAGATCTAGGACAAAATGAAACTAGGATTTCACATAGCTCCAACCCTAATGAATAACCACAGGAGCGTTTGCTAAGAGGTGTCTCATGCTTGCTGTTGTTCTCTTGCCTTTATGCATCACGGTTTTTCTTGGTGGCATTTGGGGAGACTTCCCGTTCCTGCCACCTCATCTTTTCTGACGCGTGTGAGACAATCCCAGGGTCTGGCATCCCCCTGGGGAGACAGTGCTGGCCACTTGGGGCGCTAGAAAATGTCTTCGTACCCAGGAATTTAACTGCTTTTAGGAGCGTATGTGTTTCAGTGTAGCAGTCTCAGATCAGTAGAAGTTGGTTTGGTTTGAAATGGACTGGGTGTTCCTTGAACTATTTTTCTTAGTCTCTTTTGCCCTTTGAATTGTCATCTCTTCTTTCAGTTTTACAGTGGCTATTTTTCATCTTTTAGTATTTTTGCTGTTGAATTTTTTTTGTGCTTTTCTTGCTTAAGAATAGACTATTTTTTGTGTGTGATTTTTCTGAAACTGCATAGGCAGCTTGCCTTGAATTATTGTGTCTGGTGACTAAATACAGTAAAAAGATAACACCTGAGCTGGGCATGGGGGAACATGCCTGTGATAGCAGTACTGTGGGTGGCTGAAGCAGGAGGATCACAAGTTCAGCCTCCACCTTGGCAATTTACCAAGACACTGTCTCAAAAAATAGAGCTGGGGATAATCAGTGGTAGAGCACCGTGGATTTGACCCCTGGTATCACAGAAGAAAAGTCGATGCACTTGGGTTCTAATTCAAGCTGACAATTTGAACAGTATGTTTCATTCTCTTTCTGGTAGTACCCGGGACTGAACCCAGGCGCTTGGGCTCTACCACTGAAGTACATCCCAGTCCTTTTATTTTGAAGCTGGCTCGCTCAGTTATTCAGACTGGACTAGGATTTTCAATCTTCTACCTCAGCCTCCTGGGTAGCTGGGATTCCAGGCTGTGCATCACTATACTTGGTGCTTTTTTGTTTGTTTTGTTTTGGGGCGACAGGGTATTGGTATGTAGCCCAGGCTGGCATGGAACTCACGGTGATCCTCCTGCTTCAGCCTCTCAGGTGCTGAGATTACAGGAGTGTGCCACCATGCCTAGACCCCCTTTTTATTTTTAAATTTTATTTATCTGTGTTTTGGCAGTACTGGGGATTGAACCCCAGGAGTTCACACACACCGGGCAAGTGTTGTACCACTGAGCCACATCTCCAGTCCTGTTTTGCTGTTTTCCTTTTTGTTCTGCAGAGAAGTGCATCACTGAGGCGCTGGGATGTGTGTGACTTTGCCATTGCACCCTCTTGCCTCAGCCTGCCAGTGGCTGGGATTGTAGACATGGCTCCCTCGCCCACCTCTGCTCCACGTGGTTTTTGTTTGTTTGTTTGTTTGTTTGTTTTCCTGGTGCTGGGGATGGAACTCAGGGCCTGTGCTTGTGAAGCAGGTGCTCTACCACTGAGCTCAATCCCCAGCCAGCTCCACATTTCTGATCATTCTTGCCATTACATGAAGTTGAGGTTTGCTCGCTACTGCCGTGTGTCTGCTGAGGGGATTCTTCCTCCCTCTGAATCTCACGTTAACAAAGGCTGTGCTGTGAGAAGTCTTTGTGGAGAGGCAGAAAAGTCGGGGCTTTTATTTTACTTGGTTTCATGATGCTTCAATTCTGAAGCTGCTTGGACTTGGGGACGTTTGAGTGAAAATGGTGACTTGGAGAACAGCTTGCCTCATCACACACTGTCTTGCAGGACGAAAATGACGATGATGACGACTGGAACCCCTGCAAGGCGGCCGGGGTGTGCCTCATGCTGCTGTCCACCTGCTGTGAGGACGACGTCGTGCCGCATGTCCTCCCCTTTATCAAGGAGCACATCAAGAACCCAGATTGGCGGTACCGGGACGCCGCCGTGATGGCATTCGGCAGCATCTTAGAGGGCCCAGAGCCCAATCAGCTCAAGCCGCTAGTTATTCAGGTGGGCTCGGGAACCTGGGGCCAAACTGGAATTCTCATTGCTTGTTCTGACTTTTCGCTTGAGTATGCCTTTATTTATTTGTTTTTTTTAAGAGTCATGCCTAGACGTTATTTCCAGAGAGTCATATGCTATTGGTAAGGGCAAGCTCTTTGACCAACAGTGGTTTTTTTTTTTGTTGTTTTTGGTTTTTTGTTTTTTGGGGGTTTTTTTTGTTGTTTTTTTGGGTTTTTTTGCAGGGGTGCTGGGGACTGAACTCAAGGCCTTGTGCTTGCTAGGCAGGCACTGTACCACTTGAGCTATGTCCCCACCCCAGGGCAGGCTTTTTGTATGCATATGTATATGGTCTTTTATTTTCTCACAATATTGGGGATTGAACCTGGGGTTTCATGCATGCCAGGTAAGCACTCCACTACTGAGCTACACCTCAGCCCTTCTTTAATTTAAGACAGGGTCTTGCCACATTTCCCAGGCTGACCTCAAACTTTTTTTTGGTTTTGGTGCCGGGGATTGAACTTAGGGCTTTGTTCTTACAAGGTAAGCACTCTAACCACTGAGCTAAATCCCCAGCCTCTGGCCTCAAACTCCTGCCTCAGCCTCCCAAGTAGGTGGGATTATAGGTGTGCACCATCTGCCGCACAATTTTTAATGATAGGATAGTTATTCCCTGCATTGGTGAAATTGACATTGGTATAATACTGAGTATTTTACTAATATAGAGGACAGAATGTATTATAATTGAGTTTTGTGCAAACAGAACTTGGTTTCAGGGTGTAGCCAGGTACCATCATAACTGCATTGTGGAGTCATTGCCTGAGTAACTCAATGGGAAGTGCTGGAAATTCATACCAGACTTTCTTTCTTTCTTTTTTTTTTTTTTTAACCAAGAACATGTATTGGTACATTTTATATACAATGGTCACATTCATCACATTTATTTTGTACCTGTACATGATGCATCTTGGTTCTCCCCCTCTTCCCCATCCCTCCCCTCTGTTCATACCAGACTTTTAATCCAACTCTCTTGGGATTTGGTGAGGAGAGTAGAGCTTTCTCACATTACACTGATTTGATTTTGACGTTTCAGAAGCATTTTTTGAGTTAAAGCCCTGTCTATCATCAGTATTTCCGTAGTTGCCGGTGTCTGTGTGAATTTTCATCTTTGTTATTGCTGTGTTTCAGGCTATGCCCACCCTAATAGAATTAATGAAAGACCCCAGCGTGGTCGTTCGAGACACAACTGCATGGACGGTGGGCAGAATTTGCGAGCTGCTCCCTGAAGCTGCCATTAACGACGTGTACTTGGCACCCCTGCTGCAGTGTCTGATCGAGGGCCTCAGTGCCGAGCCCCGAGTGGCTTCCAATGTGTGCTGGGTAAGCGACAAGACGGTTGTGACTGAGCCAATGGCAGGCAAGTAGGAGGCGTGGGAGAGCGATGGATGAGGTTTCCTGGAAGTTTCCTGGAAGGCTTTTTCTGAATACCGTTGCCTTTCTGATGTCTTAGACTAAAATGTAGGGCAGCTGCTGACTCCTAGTGCCTGCCTGGTCCCTGAAGTGCTTAGAGCAGTCACGGTGACCCAGTGGGGGACTTTTCTTCTTTGAGTTGCTTAGGGACAAAAAGTTTTGATTAGGGGGGGTTGTTGGCCACAAGGAGGAGCACTGCTGAGAAAGGGGCAGGAGAGAAGGAAGGAGGTGGCCTCACTGCTGAGTCGGTGTGGGCTGTGTGGACTGAGCTCCTCTAGGGACCTTGGAGGCGCGGGGAGGAAGGTGAGATGTGGCCAGCACCTTCCCGTGAGTGGAAGGAAGTGGGGTGGGGGTTGCCCAGATTATGTTACGTTGATTACCTTGACCAAAAATGCTGGGCCCTTTGCTAGCATTGATTTGTTTGTAGGTCAGTTGGAGAAGAGCCCCACTCAGTGTAGCCTAAGGAAAAATGAAGGGACTCTCAGACGGGCTCCCTTGGGACTAACACTAACCTACCTGCGTTTCAGGCGTTCTCCAGTTTGGCCGAAGCTGCTTACGAAGCTGCTGATGTAGCTGATGACCAAGAAGAACCAGCCACCTACTGTTTGTCTTCGTCGTTTGAGCTCATAGTTCAGAAGCTCCTGGAGACCACAGACAGGTAACTGATAACCTGACGTGTGTGAGGCCCTCCTCTCTGGCTGCCATCTGGGGAGGATAGAAGCATCATGGCATAAGACGGGCTTGGTCTGCTCTGTAGAGATTAAAGGAGAAAGGGAAAAAGAAATGCAGACTGTGTCTGCCTTACATAGAATTGTGAACGTTACAGTTAAAATCTAAGATAGTCTCTACTTTTAGAGTAATTAAGAGCATTCTCTTCAGCTTGCTGTGTTGATGGATCACAGCAAGTGTGGGACTGTTCAGTATGAACTGAATTGACACACCAAATCAGTAGCTCGTTTGTGACACTGGATGAAGAACTTAGCATTTAATAGTTGATTTATAAAAGGATATAATTTGGGGACACCCTTTAACTATTCCTGTTTGGCATGTGCATTACCTCAAGCCAGGGGCAGAGTGAATGCTCAGGAAGGCGTGGGCATCTGGCCTGCCCGCTTGACTAACTCATCCTCACTCCTGGTCAGGTTTGTGTGGAGGAAATTGGTCTACCTGCCTCAGTTCTCGTGTTAGTCGGTCTTTTGTCCCTGTGACCGAGGACCTGGGAAAACATTTACCTCGTGGCAGCCAGGAAGCAGGGAGTGAGACTGCCTGAGAGGAAGGGTTAGGGACTGGGTTGTGCCCCCCTCACCCCCCCCACACACACCTCCTGTTTCTGTCATCTTTGGATCAGGCTGTCACATTACAGACTGATTGCTAATGAGGTTAAAACCCTGGTGATCCCGTCTGCTCTCTGGTCCCCGCTGTGGGGGCTTTGTGGCATTGGGATCAGGCCCTCGTGGAGAGTCCTTGGGGAATGTGGCGTATTTAAGGCCTAACAGTGACTTGGACTGCCACTTGATTGTCCACGTGGGTCTTTTGCCATTTCAACACATTTTCCACCTATAATTTCAGCATATTCTCCAAGGGGCCATCTGAGTTTTAACCAGGTCTGGAGACCGTGGTAAACTTAGCTATTGGCTCAGAGGACTTGGGAAATTTTGATTCTTAGACATAATGTTGTCAGATTCAAGCCAAGAAGCCAAGTGTGTGTGATCTTGTTAGTTTCTGGTTTCCTGTTTTTGGAGAGAGAAAAAAATTACCTTGCAGCAGCATCTTCATTCTTTCTCCTCAGTCAGGGCTTTAAGGTTTGCACTATGTGTCCCTTACAGACCAGACGGGCACCAGAACAACCTGAGGAGCTCCGCGTATGAGTCGCTAATGGAAATCGTGAAGAACAGTGCCAAGGACTGCTACCCTGCGGTCCAGAAAACAACTTTGGTCATCATGGAGCGACTGCAGCAGGTGCTGCAGATGGAGGTGAGTCGCGTGCCCTGTATTGCTGGGCAGGGGCAGTCCCAGGACATCGTTGTGCTCTCAAGACTGTTGTTTCTTACGGCGTTTAAGTGTATGTGAGAAACACAAGCTTGAGCAAGGCCCAGTGTTAACGCCTCAATACCAGAAAGGGGGAAAAAATGAAACAGCTGCCTCGGGGCTGGAGATTTAGCTCACCGGTAGAGTGCTCGCCTGCCAAGCGCAAGGCCCTGAGTTTGATCTCCAGCACTAGGAAAAAAATCTGCCTTGGGATGTGGTGGTACATATAATCCCAGCACTTGGGAGGCTGCGGCAGAAGGCTACAACCAGGACCCTGACCTGGAAAAGAAAGAAAAGCCGTTGTCACTTAATGTTTGCATTGATTGTCACGGCGTACTCATGCCTGTTGTGCTGTGCAGCTTGCGTGTGTTTTTCACTTTCCTGCATTGGCATTCGTAAGGTTTGTATTTATTTTTTGGTGCTGGGGATCGAACTCAGGGCCTTGTGTTTGCAAGGCAAGCACTCTAACCGCTGAGCTAAATCCCCAGCTATTCGTAAGGTTTTTTAATGCCTCAGGAACCCAGCAGAAGTAGAAGGTTTTCATCAGAACGTGTTTTCTTTTTCCTTGTAGTCACATATCCAGAGCACGTCTGATAGGATCCAGTTTAATGACCTTCAGTCCTTGCTCTGCGCAACGCTTCAGGTACGTTGGTCCCTGGCACCCCTTAGCTGTCAGTCTCAGTACGACAGGCTCATTCGTGTATGCGCCAGGCTCTGGGCTGTGTGTGCCAGCTTGGGGAGGGCCTTCCCACCTTCCCTCCCACCTGTCCAGAGTACCTGGTGTATCTGCGCGGTGTCGGGAAGGAAGCACCCTGTGTGCTGGTCCTTCCCGCTGAAGAGCCAGGCGGTGCTGGCAGCCTTTAGTCTTGGTTTTGTGAGACTGTCCAAGCCTGGCTCAGATTGGGTTCCCAGCTGTAGCTCACTTGATTAAAAATACAGCCCGAGTTTCTGCCATCATCTTTTGAAACATTTCTGTCAGGAGCTTTGATATTGTTCCATCATTTCTAGAGCCTGGTGTTGAGTAGTCTTTTTCAAGGAGAGACTAGAAAAAAACGAAAATAAACTGTGGCTCTCAACTGGGGAAGTGGCTGGGGAGCTGTTCCCCTGCCTAGCACAGAACAAAAGAACGTTGGAGCTTCTTTGCGGAAGCTGAAGTGGGTGCGGGCCTCAGTGTTCCATGATCTAAGTAGAGCAGCTCACCTGTGAGCTCCTTTTTAAAAGTACGAATGCTTAGAGAGCTTCGTTTCTCATCAGACAAAATGTAGGATCGATTCAGTGACAGGAGTTGAAGCAGACAAAAGAACGAGGAGGGAAGTTTAATGACGATGTATGGAATTGGAAGGGCTTGAGTTGGCCTCATTTCACCAAGACTCTTTCTTAACAGTCATGGTCACAGCTGTAATCCCAGCCGCTAGGAGGCTGAGGCAGGAGGATCACAAGTTTGAGGCCTCCCTGAGCAACATAGCGAGAGCCTGTCCAAAATAAAAAGGGCTGGAGTATAGCTCAGTGGTAGAGCATGCTCCTTGGTGCAACATGCAAAAACAGCAAAAGAGAGCTATCTTAACCATTAACTGTAAGTGCGTCAGGATGTGAGAAGGGTTGCTGTTTGTTGGTTATATGAGTAAGAATTCCTAAAATGACATTCTTCCATGCTGAAATAATTGAATTGTCACTATGGTAAGACTCGGGTACAGAGATTCCTGGCAAGCATTTGTCCTATGGACATAAATGCCGAAGAGATAACTGCACCACAGAGGAGTATATCGTGTTGGTTTTTTTTTTGTTTGTTTGTTTTGGGTTTTTTTTGGTGGTGCCGGGGATCGAACTCAGGCCCTTGTGCTTACAAGGCAAGCACTCTAATTACTGAGCTAAATCCCCAGCCCCGAGTGTATCGTGTTTTATTGCAGGCAATTTGTGCCTTTCCAGAGACTTCATTGATTTTAAGAAAAACAGGTGCACTGTTCAGATTGGAGGCTTTGGAGGTAATAGATGCTGAACCCGCATTCCTTTCACAGAATGTCCTGCGGAAGGTGCAGCACCAGGATGCGCTGCAGATCTCAGACGTGGTCATGGCCTCCCTTCTGAGGATGTTCCAGAGCACAGCCGGCTCCGGGGGCGTGCAGGAGGACGCCCTGATGGCCGTCAGCACACTTGTGGAGGGTCAGTGGGCGGCGCGGGGATGGGGGCCTCAGAGCATGCCCGGTTACATCCTGGGAAGTTCTGCAGAAAACGGTCGTTGGCTCATGGATGGGCCGATCTGCCAGCCTTGCCAGGCTCTCCTTGAGTAAGTGTGGAGCCATTCCGCAGCTGAGATCGTTAGCCTTCCAGGAGAAACTTAACCTGTCTGTTCATCCAAATTCCTTCTTCCCATCAAACCTTGTTTTACTGAGGTTTGGCTCCTGTCAAGAATGGAGGAGGTGGGGTTGGAGATTTGGCTCAAGTGGTAGAATGCTTGCAAAGCCTTGAATTCAATCTCCAGCACCCAGACGAAAGAAGAATGGAGGAGGCAAGTTTCTAGGTCTTTCCTGCCACCTTGCACTCCCTGGTTTGGTTGCGTTGCTTGGGACTCGGGTTGACGTGTCCGTGGTGTTTGGTGTGGTGTATAATGCAACATTGAGTGACTTCAGGGAATTAAGTGATTTTCTGATTGTCACATGTCTGGCTATGCAGAATTGTAGGGAGAAGGGGCGTGTCTGCCTTTGACTACTTGAAGAGCCATTCACAGCACATTACAGAGCACTTGAGAGCCTGGAATGCTTCTTCAGGAGGACTTAGGAGGATATTGCTGAGACCATGACCTGAGGCCTGCTCTCCTGAGGACCAGACCTATTTCTGGCATGAAGAGCAAGTGGCCAGCTGGTCTGACAGCATGTGACCATCCAGAAAGGAAAAGGAAGTTAATTCTGGCTCCTGGAGCGGCTGCTTTGGATCTGCAGCTCCATACTGCTTTCTCTCTCGTGCCCTGCTGAGCCCTTAGGGGAGAGACTACCTGGGGCCCTGTTTGAAGCTGAAGAGGTTCTAACCAAATGGGTGGCGATAAGAGGCAGTGTCCTAGGCTCAGTCCATGCACAATCAACTGTGAGGTTCCCTAGGACCCTACTACTTGGTTTTAGCTGAATTAGATCCCATTCTACAGAGGATTGGCATTGTCTTGGGGGCATAAGACCTGAGCCCTTAGCAGTTAGAAGCTTGGCTTATGTGATACTGCCTTCATGTTTCACGGCGGGGACTGTAATCAGGTCCTGTCCACCTACCCTGTCTTTGCGTGAGTTCATTTTGGGAGATGTGGGATGGTTACTCTGCTCACCTCTGATATCCAGTGTTGCTGTCACTGGCTAATAGTTTGTTTCATTACAGTGTTGGGTGGAGAATTCCTTAAGTACATGGATGCCTTTAAACCCTTCCTGGGCATTGGATTGAAAAATTACGCTGAGTACCAGGTAGGATGTGCTTTTCAAAATAATATATTTGGTTCTTGTGGTGCTAGGGACCGCCACTGAGCTACATCCCAGCTCTCATTATATTTCTCGTTTCTAACTGATCGCTGCTGTAGCCCAGTCTGGCTCCCATAGTTTGTTCCTTTGCACTGTTTGTTGTCTGCACATCTGAACTAGGAGTCTGAAGTGCAGGGTGTGGGATCCACCAGGAGAGGGATCCCAAGGTGACTGTTTTGCCTGGGCAGCCCCAGAGTCACACCATCTGCACCCTAAGAGCAAAGACCTCTTTAAATCCCCTGCTTCTGTTCCGTCATGCCTGGTGAATATTGTGCTGTCTTAATGATGTGTCTGGTGCTCCTAGTTCCCTTCCTGCCCTGTTGATTGTTAAAATTAACTGATCTCAGTTTGGGGGTTGGGGGTTGTCATTGATTCTGGTTCAGGTGATAGAGTGGCCTGGTGAAAGCCACACCTTACCCTGCAGGCAGCCTGTTCTGTATGGAGATGACTTCTTGTCCCTCGCAGGTTTGCTTGGCAGCGGTGGGCTTGGTGGGAGACTTGTGCCGGGCCCTCCAGTCCAACATCTTACCCTTCTGTGATGAGGTGATGCAGCTGCTGCTGGAGAACTTGGGGGTGAGTGTCGCACACCGCTAGGCAGCCAGGATCCATCGTGGGGAGCCTTGAGTTCCCAGAGTACTGGCTGTCGGTTACAAAGAAGGGAATTGTTTGTTTTTTCGGGTTGTTGCGTCAGTTAAGGGACTGTGTGTTCTACTTGGGAAAAAAACAGAAAAGTACAAAGGAGAGGGAAATATTTCATCTCACTATCCAGCGATAGCCATTAATTTTTGTGTACATACAGTTTCTGGAGGCTTTGGACCAAATGGATGTTGACATTTATTGATTCAGAGTTTTTATTCTTGCCAGAACGAGAACGTCCACAGGTCTGTGAAGCCACAGATTCTGTCAGTGTTTGGTGACATTGCCCTTGCGATTGGAGGAGAGTTTAAAAAGTACCTAGAGGTTGTGTTGAATACTCTTCAGCAGGCCTCCCAAGCCCAGGTGGACAAGGTAAGCTCGGCGCTGTCGTGCTGCTCGTGAAGTCCAGCTCCCAGCAGACAGCTCTGCAGGCACTCAGTGTGACTGAGGTATGCACTGTCCCTTGTCTCTTCCAGTCGGACTATGACATGGTGGACTATCTCAATGAGCTCAGAGAAGGCTGCTTGGAAGCCTACACCGGCATCGTCCAGGGGCTGAAGGGTGACCAGGAGAACGTACACCGTTAGTACCCCGCCTGCACCTTTAGTCCCCAGCCAGCGTGCTCAGCCTTCCGTCAGCGGTGGTGAACAAGCATCTGCTGCTGGGGTTGGGGGGAGGCTATAGATGGCAGTGTTTCTTCTCCCCCTTTCTCTGCTTCGTCCTCTTGCCTCAGCCTCCTGAGTGCTACGATTGCATAGGCATGTGTCACCTCACCTTTCTGTCTTGCATTTCTGTTTTTCTTCTTTGAGACAGAGTCTCGCTATGTAGTCCAGGCTGGCCTCGAACCCACTGTGTACCCAGGCTGGCCTCCAGCTCCTGCCTCAGCCTCCTGAGTGCTGAGATTACAGGCGTGTACCACCACAGTCTGGCTCCTACCCTGAATTTCTTGAGCATTGCAAAACGCAGGCTCTAGCAAGGCTGTTTAGAAAACTGACAGGAGTGCTGATCACTTTCTGTACCGGCCATGACCAGCGGTGGTTGTGTGACCCCCCACAGCGTTGCTGCACCGTGGGGGAGGTGCCTGTGCTCTGCCTCCTGAGGGCTCAGAGGAAAGTTCCATTTGTTCCCTGGTGTCACATCTGCTTGTGGCAAGAGGAATATCTGTTTCTTGTGTTGGCTTGAAGAGTGACACCCTGATCTCAGGAAGAGTGATTTGGTGCCTTCTGGGAGCCTCAGTGACTGGCAGAGCAGCTGGGAGGCTTGGGGAAGAGCTGCGGTCCTGCGGCATGCGGGGTGGTTTCGTGACACACCTTCTCGTTCTCTCACAGCGGATGTGATGCTGGTACAGCCGAGAGTAGAGTTTATTCTGTCCTTCATCGACCACATTGCTGGAGACGAGGATCACACAGATGGAGTTGTAGCCTGCGCTGCTGGCCTGATAGGGTAAGCTGCACCTGCTTCCGGTCGCGGATAGTGTAGAGAGCAGCGCAGATGGCGCCAACCCACTTCCGCGGTATAGAGATCTCGTTTTTCGGTGGTACAGGTACCAGGGCCTGAACCCAGGGCCTCATGTGTCCTAGGCAAGTGCTCTGTACTGCGGTGCCTCCCGGCCCAGGGGAGGGGCCTTCTAGAGCCCAGAGCCATGTGCTGGGTGCTCTCAAATGGTGGGTAAATCTCCTCCAGCTTTAAAAAGTAGATGATTGCAAGCGCAACACCCTGAGTTCGATCCCCAGCACCAAAAAAAAAAAAAAAAAAAAAAGTAGATGAATGCTAAGAAGCTGCTAGTTAGCTCTGCACCGCCAGGCAGTCTGAGGACGGGACGGCAGTTGGGTGGGCCAGGAGCTCATCGTCAGATGTGTTGGTTTGCACAGGGACTTATGTACAGCATTCGGGAAGGATGTACTGAAATTAGTAGAAGCTAGGCCAATGATCCATGAACTGTTAACTGAAGGGCGGAGATCGAAGACTAACAAAGCAAAAACCCTTGCAACATGGGCAACTAAGGAACTGAGGAAACTGAAGAACCAAGCTTGGTAAGTGCTTGTCTCCACCGCGCTCTCCCTGGCTCTCTCGGCCAGGGAGCGTGCCGCCTTCATGTACTCTCTTTGCAGTCTCTCTCCCGTGGCTGCCTCTGAGCCAGCCCTTGTACTAGTGGAAGTTGGGGAACCTCGCTCTTTCCTTGAGCCAAATTCTTGATTTCTTGTGGCGATGGAGAACAGAGGCCAAGGCTGAAATTCCCAAAATGTTTTGGGCCCTAGGGAGACCATTAGCAAAGGCATCTTCCCATGACCCCTTTGTACTTCTGTCCCCTTCCTTGTGCCCTCTGGAGGGACCGTGTCAGGGTCGAGCTGGGGCACCACACTTGCCAGTTAGACACCCTCCGCTGAGCTGTGCCCCAGCCCCTCTTTTCTCTTTACTTGGCGTGGGAGGGTACTGGAGGCTGCATCCCCAGCCCTTTATTTAATTTTGAGACAGGTTTGTGCCAGGCTCAAATTTGGGCCCCTCTTCTCTCACCGTCCCAAGTGCAGGGCCCTGTCTCTGCACCATCAGGGGTGTCTGATCCCTGCTCCGGAACTCTAGCTGCTCTGTTGTGCCACAAAGGTCACAGTCAAACTGGCCATTGAGGTTTTTTCTCTCCTGCCCTCTGATGTGGATTCCAGGAGAGCAGGCAGGTGGGGCACAGGAGGAGCACCGCGGGCCCCACTCAGGCCAGGAGCACTTCACTCTGAGGGAGTCGGGCGTCTGGGCTTGCTGGGCATTGTGGCCTCGGACCTGACCTCTCTCTCCCATCGGCTTCTAGATCTGTTACCACTGGGATGGCAACCTGAGACCCCCACTGGAAATCTCCAATCTTTTGAAAACCCGGAAGTGAGGAGTGTGCACGGATGCTGAGTGTTTGGGAGTGAGAGGATGAGTGAGTGAGGCTCGGAAACACCACACTGAAAATCCCGCCGCAGCAGCCGGCAGCAGCGCCGTTATGGAGCTGAGTAGCACTGACTTGTAGGAACCCGCGTCGGCCGCCTTGGAGGAGCGGGGCGGCGGGTCTGCCGGCTCGCAAAGGCCGGCTCTTCCCGGGGAAGGCCGGGACCAGCTTTCCTGCCTTGGGGCCGGTGCCGACCGGAGTGGCTGGTGGGAGAAGAGGAGGGCCCGGCGCCGCCGTGGCCGCTGCTGAGGAGAGGCGCGCCGGGTCCCTTTGCCACGCCGCGCGGTACTGTCACGCGCCTGCCTGCCTGCCTGCCTGCCGGGGGGAGGGGGGCGAGGGGCTTCCGGTCTGGAATGAGTGTGTGTGAGTGCGGCGGTATCCACGTTCTCAACTTCAAGTCATTGCAGTTTCTTTTCCCAGAAAACAAGGGTTAGATGTTGCATTTCATAAACTAACTGAAGTTCTGTCTACTGATGCAGCACAAGAGATGTTTAAAAAAAAAAAAAAAACGGAAAGACGCGCTTTAGGTTTGGTTTTTGTTGTTTTTTTAATTACTCTAGGGAAAACACTGACGAATGGTCAGAGCTTCTACCCTGATCTTCTCCTCAAGGCGCCTTTCCTGAGTATATGGTTCAACTGTGAATGTAGGGGGGGGAGAAAGAGAAAACGCCAGTTAGAGGCTATAGGAAAATAAAAATGCAATTGGTACAGATAGAGAATGCAGACTTCAAAGACAAAAAAGCCACAACCCAAACCGAATTTTAAATGCTCAAAATTGGCAGCACAAAAGCAAAGCTCTCTCCTGATTTGTATCGTGGCAGCCTGAACACCCCCAAAAAAGTGTGCCAAAGACTTTAGAAAACAAATAGACAATAAAAAATACACACACACACACACAGAGCCAACTTCAGGTAACTATTTTGGATTGCAAATGAGGATACATTTAATGTTCAAACAATCTGATAAAATAACCATTTGGAAACTGCTTGGCCTTCTGTTCTCTTTTATTTGATTGACTGCAATGCGGTATTGGTCTCTTGCTGCACTTTCAAAACCAACTAACCAACAAAACAGAAAGAAAAAACAAGAATTACGTGTGTGTGTGTCTATACACACACTAACCAGAACTCTTGTGATGAGGCACTTGAAAAGGCTTCTATTTTTCCACTGAAGTTGAAAATTACTAAAATAGTGTCAAACATTCCCCTACTCAACATGCTTTAGTATTCTTTGAAAGTGTGCTGTGCTGTTGATCATATATCAGAATATTTGCCCTTTTGCAAGGGGAACAGGGCACCCTGAATTTTAAAATCTCAGCAATAAGAAGGGATGTCAGTGAACTTTGATCCCCTTTGAGTTTTGCAGATAGAGGAGTTTTTGCTCGCATTTTGAACATGCTGCTTTGGAAAACACCCAGGAAGTTTTTAAATTGCTTCCTGGTAATTTTGGAGGATTAAAAAACAATATCCCATCCCTGCTTCCATTTCCATTCTGGCAACAAGTACGGGCATGAGTTTTTCTCCCATCTCTTGCGGTGTGTCTCCCCCTCCCCATCCAAGCCTTCCATTGCTGAGTGGGATTGGCTCAGTTTTGCTCATCCATGCGGCAGCATCTCTAATAGCTCTTGTACAGGGTATCAGATATTGTGCCTTTTGGTGCCAGGTTCAAAGTCAAGTGCCGATCTATGAACCAGTGTACAAAAAAAAAAAATCCAGGTGTTGGAAGGAGAGCCACTCCATTGTGACCAGGGACGCCAGCTCCTAAGCCCTATTGTGGAGAGGCCTGGTCCTCTAATGCCTTGTTTCTGTTTTAGTTTCTTTGAGAGAGAATGATAGACTAACCATTCCTGATAGATAGGGTTGGGTCAGGGTTTGAGGAGAGGCAGGAATATTGGGGAAAGGAAAATAATCTATGATCATTCCTCAGTGCTACCTGATTCTGTCCTGTGTGGGCTGCTTAGCTAGACAACAGCAGGAGAATAAAGTGCACCGAGAACCATCACGGAAACAAAACCTTGTGTGTGTTTTGTCGTGTTTTGTTCCAGGGGAGCAGTCGATGAGTGCTGTTCTTAATGCTTCCTCCCAGATCCCTCGCTGCTGGAGAGGAGGAGTTGGGCTGCTTGGACTGGTCTCGGTGCCTCGCAGACATCTGCGCTGGTGACACACTTAGCCCTCCTCTTTCCTAGCTCCCTCTGGCTGGTGGGCTCGCCACAGGCTGGGTGTCTGTCCCTAAGCCACCATGCCGCCCGCAGCGAGGGGGTGCAGAGCCCATTCTGCCCACTCGCAGCCTGGCCTTCCCCACCCTAGTCTCGGCACATCCCTTCGAGAATGTCCTTACCGTCCGCTTGGGAAGATGTCAGTGCAAATGTGAAGAAAATGGGCATCGGACTAGACTGGTTTGCCATGAGTGGTGGCTGCCTATACAATTACATTTATTAATTTTGCTCTTCATTCTCCCCACTTCCCCTCAGCCCCCTCTGTTGAAATGTTGGCATTTTAGCTGTCAGAGGCGACTAATACCGCCCTAGGGACTTGTGGAGAAAGGGAGGGGAATCGCGCAGTGTAGTGTTTTAACTTTAAGAACCAAGCAATCTATTTACTCTTCCTATTTAAGAAGTGTGTTAGTCTGACTTTAAGAGAAATCCAAACTCCATCAGCTTCTGATAGGATCTTGGTTTGGGAAACATCTCCAGTCTGTAATTGGCATTCAGAATGCCTTTGGCATGCCAATCTGTGTGATGGCATCAAAGACCTGTTAAAACACTCGAGCTCGACTTTATTAACCGAAACTGATACCACCACCTTTATCTTCTAAATAAAGTCCGCTTTATTTTTATTTTCAACCTTTTGCTGCTGCTTTTCTTTGTTGCAGATGGTGTTTCCTCTGGAGGCGAAATGAGTGGTTTGAAAGGAGTCAGAGTGTGGTGATAGGGGTGTGTGTGCAGGGGGGACAGGGGGATGAAAACGCATCCCTGTGAGTGACAGAGGTCTTTTTTTTAAAGTTTTTTGAGACAGGGTCCCACTACATAGTTCAGGCTGGCCTTGAACTCCTGGTGATCCTCCCGCCACAGCCTCCTGAGTGTTGGGATTACATCCAGGTGTGCGTGCACCACCACTCTCAGCCTGACAAGGCAGGCTAGTTGGGGGTTTACACTGGTCCCCCTCACTGCACTGGTCATTACCGTAGCGGCACCTGCAGGTGCATTGACGGGAGTGTGGGATTCGGGCTTCCTAGTCTACTGGCCACCCTTGATTGTCTTGTCCGAGCCTTGGCACCTTCGACATTTTCTGACCGTGTACCTGCCAGGACAAGACTTTTTTTTTTTTTTGGTGCTGGAGATCAAACTCAGGGCCTTGCGCTTGCAAGGCCAGCACTCTTAACCACTGGGCTAAATCCCCAGCCCCCAAGGACAAGACTTTTGACCACATTCTCTCCCATGTTTATAAATTATACACTTGACTACTGTACCCATAGATTGTATAATCAAGAAAATGACAATCAAAAGCAGGGCTGGTGATTTAGCTCAGTGGTTAGAGTGCTTTCCTTGCAAGCACAAGGCCCTGAGTTTGATCCTCAGCATCAAAAAAAAAAAAAAAAAAAAAAGAATCAAAAGCAGTTATATGCGTTAAGTATAAATAGGTGTTCAGTACTTTTCCGCCTGACTTTGGAAGTGACAGGCTTGAGGAAGTAGCTCGTAATCCTGTGTGAGATCCTGAGCGGCAGCAGCGAGGGGCTGTGCCCATCCCTGGAGAGAATAATATTCTGTCCTGGCCGTGCACTCAGGGAAAGCTCTGTCAGTTCAAACTGCTCCTCAGAAAACCGTTTTCATTGTGCCAGTGCCCCAGGGACCCCACTACTGAGCTCCCTCAGCAACTGCGGCGCTCTGGGTGTCGGCACGGCCTCGCCCACCAGCCCTGCTGAACCGACTCCAAGTGAGGAACCACACACACTGAAATGCCAAGTTTCCCTCCACCATGATTCTTGGACAACTTAGGGGCCACCAGTTCCATTTACCATTGAGGAAGGAGGGCCACAGAGATAGAGTCATCAGGCTAAGGGACGTCACAAATACCCAGCTGTAACCACTGCCAAGCCCCAGGTATTCCACATGCCCTGGGTAGGTGCTGCGGGCACCATAGCACTGCAGGTGCAGGTCCCCATGCTGTGTGCCCAGGTGTGCCACCTCCCCAGCACTGTCCCAAAGCATGTTCTGGCCGTGGCTGACTCGTTACTGGGTTTCCTGAGTCCATGGCTCCAGACCACCCCATACGGTAGACACAGTAAATATGACTGAACTAAAGACGTGTCACTGTTACTTGGTCTTGGAAGGGCCAAGCATCCAGAAACCTCCCAGCCTGTCCCCTCATTTGCCGGATGACTTCCAGCTGGCCCCTTAACCGTGGGTTAACTGGTGGAATGGGAGGAGGATTAGTCAATAAGTAGCCATTATTATATGGTGGCTGTTTATGTACAGATGATGGGTCTGAAATAAACATCTACACAGTAATGATTAGAGCCTGCACTCACCTGATGTCAGAGACACCGTATCAGTCCCATTTTATGGATGAGGAGAGAAACATGGGGGGCCAAGGACCTGGCCCCAAGCCAAGGAGGCGGGTATCCGCTGGCCCCACAGGCTGTGCCTGGACCTCAGGAGGGGCGGCTGCTGGCACCTGGTGGCCAGAAAGGCCGCAGGGTGGGCACTGAGGAAGCTCACGTATCAATAACAGCAAGTCGTCGGCTGCCCCTGCACCACAAAGCCCAGCCAGGCCCGGTACCCCAGCCGAGCTGCCCCCATGAAAGGAAAGCGGCAGCTGGCCTGAGCTGTGTGTACAGAGGGTGCCTGTCCACACCCCAAGGAAGGAGAACTCAGAAGGGGTTCAGGAGCAGGGCCTGCGGGCTCTGAGCCCAACCTTTCAACCTTTCACAATATTTTAGTCTTTTGAGTTTGACCTTGGCAAATCTGTCAACTTTTCTGATCCTCATTTGCCTTATCTGTGAAGCAGGATCCCAGTGAAACATAATGCATACAGGGCTCTCGGCACAGGGCCAAAAGCCCAGATTGATTACCTGATCAATTAATTGACAACTACTCATTAGCATCCAGCACTGAACTAAAATTTTCCTATGGGACTCTGATACATAATATGTAACAAGTATCCAATAATTCAACATTATAATATATCGCCCCTAGTACTTGGGATTGAACCCAGGGTCTTGACACTGAGCTACATCCTCAGCCCTTCTTAAAATTTTTTCTTTTGACCTGACTTGTAAGCACAAGGCCCTGAGTTCAATCCCCAGCACCAAAATAAACAAATAAATAAATAAATAGATAAATTTGTTCTTTTGAGACAGGGTCTCAAAAAGTCATTAAGTTGCCCAGGCTAGACTTGAACTTGTATGACCTTTTTTTTTTTTCCCCTTTGGTGCTGGGAGTCAAACTCAGGGCCTTGTGCTTGCAAGGCAAGCACTCTAAACAGTGAGCTAAATCCCCAGCCCTAGGCTTGAATTTGTGATCCTCCTGCCTCAGCTTCTCAGAGTGCTGGGATTACAGTTGTGCGCCACCACATCCAACTCAGTATAATAATTAAAACTTTTTTAAAATTGGGACTGAGGCTGTAGCTCAGCGGTAGAACACTGTTTAGTACGTGTGAGGCTCTGGGTTTAATCTCCAGCACTGCAAAAACCAAAAATGAGCAAAAATTTTGTCTTGGAGACAGAAATGAACATAGTTCTGGACAAAATGAAGCATATATTGAATGGGAAGAAAAACAACACCTCCTATTTCTTCCCAAATCCTGCTCACGCAAGTAGAGGCTGTGTGTGACCTCCATGGGGATCAGGGTGTTGCTGCTGGAGCGAAGCTCCCACCACCCTAACCTCTACTGAGGGGCCCCTGCTGGGCCTCACTGAGCATCAACTGCCGAGGTGTGGAATCGGCAAGGGGCAGGGGGTGAGAGTGACACAGGATCCAGGTTGTCACATGTGTCTAATCAATTTTCCTGCCCGCTGGATTCTATTTGAGTCATCTGGGTTTTATTTTGATTCAGTCTAATGCCACCTCCTCCTACTCTTCAGGCAAGAGTGGGACAGGAGAGACAAAGTCTCTCCAGAGCAAGTCACGGGAGTGGGAGAGAGTCTCTCCCTGAGGGTTTCCACACTGAAAACTTGTCTCTCCTACTCACTAACAACGAGCAGAGACTCCCCTCTTCCGAGCCCAGGCAGGCCGGCCTCCCTCTAACTCTCCTGCTCCTACCTGAGCTCTGCCTCACCTGCTCTGCCCCTGGTTCCTGCCTTCTTCCATCCCCACCATGATAAACCTGGAAAATATTGGGTCTTGGCTGGGTGTGATGGCACATGTCTATAATCCCAGCATTCCAGAGGCTGAGGCAGGAGGGTTGCTTTGAGTTTGAGACCAGCCTAAAGTACAAAGGGAACTTCTGTCTCCAATTAAATAAACATATAAATCAGTAGAAATATCCGGGGCCTTGGGAGGAATTCAAACCAATGTCCAGCTTTCTCAGAGAGGTGAAGCAACTACTCCTAAATTGTGTGGTTTTGTTCCTTTATTCACTCAACACCCTCACCCTCTAGGACAGTGACGGCAAACCTTTTAGAGCTTCTAATGATAACACACAGCCAGCTGCAGCACCACCACTGCCCCAGGGTTTCCTCTATACACGCCCCCTCATCAGGAACCCTTCTTGGATGACTCTAAAACAGATCCTGCTCTGTCCTATCCCTATTTCTGTCTCCTTCTTTTGGGGGGGTGGTGCTGGGGATTGAACTCAGGTCCTTGAACTTGCTCGGGAGCTCTGCACCACTGAGCTAAATCCCCACCCTACCCCCACTCCCTTCAAAAAATTTTTTATTTTTTTTATTTTTTTGTGTGTGTGTGTGGTACCGGGGATCGAACTCATTATCAACTTATTAAGTTGCCCAGGCTGGGCTCCAGGTTTTGATTCTCCTGCCTCAGCCTCCCAGAGTGCTGGGATTCCAGGCATGGGTCCCCATCCCTGGCCCTTTTATCAAAATCTGTAATCACATCACTGATTCATTTCAGAATCACTAATTCATCTTTTTCTTTTTCTGACTCCTCTACCAGACTGTAAACTCCATGCAGGCAGGGGAGACACCCTTGAATCCTTAGCACCCGGCACAGCACCGATGTGGACGGGGCACAGAGATGGAGGGCACAGGCTCTGCCCTCAGAGATGTCTTGTGTGAGCAGCAGCAGAGAAGCAGGGAGAAGGTTCTGAGGTTTGGCCCAGCACTGAAGAGGGAAGGAAGGGCACATTTTGAGGGACCCAAACCAGGCGCAATCGCTTTTGGGGTTTTGCCACCAGCCACCGAGAACCCCGGATCGGCCGTTGGCTGCACCCTGCCAGGCAACTGCCTTGAGCCTGTACTGTGGGCAAGCAGGCAGCCACAAGGGCTAGGGACGTCCAGAGGGCGGCTCAGGGGGTCTGCAGCCTGGCCCTCTCCCAGCAAGGCAGGGCTCGCCAGTCGGTCCATGCCCGACTGAGTCCCAGAGACAACCCCACTGCACCTTCTCCCTTCTGCTCTGGCCTCCAGTCTGGCCTGACTCCCCTGCTTCGGCATTAAGGGAACCCCCACCTTGACCTTGGGGTGCCCGATGTCCCCTGCCTATCTAGAGGGTAAGTGGCTAATCCCAAAGAGCTCAGAGTGCCTGGGACCATAAAAGGGAGCAGGCCAGCGCAGCAGCAGCAGCTGGAGGAAGCCAGAACACCCCGTCCTATAGAGACAGTCCAGGTCTGGAGGGCAGCTGACCCCAGCCCAGGGTTTCCCCTACAGCCGGCATCTGCGGGTGCTTTTCAGGGTTCACAGAGAGCAAGAGTCCTTTCCAGTCCTCCTTCCCTTCTCGGATGCACCCTGGTTCCTCAAGGGCCAGAAAGGTAGACTCAGGTTCCCAGCAGCCTTCACAGGACTGTGCCCTGCATGGGGTCCTCCAGTTCCTCCATCGAGGCCCCCCTGCCCCTGCGTCTGTGAGCTTTGCAATCCTGGGGATACACAGGAGTCACTAACATCCTCAGGCATTCCCGGCGCCTTTACTTCTGACCCCGCTCTCCCGGACCAGGGTGGCAGGTCCGGGTGATCTCCAGGCTACCTGGGAGGTGAAGGAACTTGCCCAAGGTCACGCAGTGGCAAAGTGGCAAAAAACTTGAGTCTCCTGCCCAGCAGTCTGTCAGGTGCTGGGATAATTTCTGCGGAAAGGGTGAAATGTGTTGTTTGTTCATTTCTCCGGCCTGGGGGAGCATCGTGATGGGGGGTCCTGTCTCCCTACATGCACATTTGATCTCTTCAGTTCACTCACTTTCCAAGTTACAGATCTAACTCTGGTCTCCCCCTCTGCACCCCGCGTTCAGTGTAAGATCGGGTGGTCAGGGGCCTCTCCTCCGCGCGCAGAGTAGGGAGGTCTAAGGAGCAAAGATAAAAAATAAAACTAAAAACAAATAAAAATCAAATCATCGCCCCGCTTCTCCCGGCGGCAGAGCCGGGACCGAAGGCGCAGACGCCCCCGCGCCCCGCGCCGCCCCCGGCAGCGCCACCGCGCCACACTGCGCCGGCCGGGAGGCGGGAAGCCGGTGGGCGCCGGGCGCGCTGCCAGGCCGGGCCGGGCGCGCCGCGGGGGCCGCCGCCCCTCGCCACGTGGCGGTGGCAGCGCCGGGGTCCCGGGCGCCCTCCCAGCCCGAGCGGCCCGGAGCGGCCGGGAGGAGGAGGCGGAGGAGACGGCGGCGGCGGAGGAGGAGCGGGCGGGCGGGGTGGGGGAGGGGTGGGGGGTGGGGAGAGACCCGGCGGCGGCGACAGGGCGCGGAGCGGAGCGCGGTGCCAGGGGGGTGGGGGCCCGGGGCCCGGCTGGGGCGGGCGCCGGCGGAGGGCGGGCGCCGCGATCGTACGCAGGAAGCGGAGCGGCTGTGAGTGCCCTGCGGGCCGCGGGGGTCGCGGGGTGGCGGGGCCGCGGCGGGGCCGACGGGCGGCGGGCGCCGGTGGCCGGGCGGGCGGGGGCCGTTGCCGGCCGAGCGCGGCCCCCCAGCCCGGCCATCCGCTGCCCAGGCCGCGCCGCCTCCGAGCCCCCGGCCCGGCCGCCGAGGAGGGCGCGGGGAGGGGGCCGCGCGGTCCGGGCCGGGAGGGAAGGGCGACGCTCTCGGGCGGCCGAGCCGGGGGCGCAATGGGCGGCGCTTCGGGGCGCCGCAGGAGGGGCCCGGGGCGGCGGGCACCCCCTCCCCGGCCGCCTGCCACCGCGCTCCGCCGGGCCGGGCCGGGCCGGGGAGGACGGCGGGGCGGCGTGATGCGCGGCCCGGGCCCGAGCCCGCGGGGCGGCGCGGGCGGCGGGCGGGGGTCCGGGAGGTGTGGCGGGCGGCCCGCGCGGCAGGGGGAGGGGAGGCGTGGGCAGCACAGGGTTAAAGGTGGGGCCGGCCCTACACACGCGCGCGCACTCCTTACTCAGCCGGCCACACGCGTCTCCCTGGCACTCGGGGCTGGGGGCGGGGAGAGGCCGGGCCTGCGCCGAGCCCCGGGCGAGCCCCGGGACGCCCGCGAGGGACCCCGCGCCCCACCGCCGAGCCCCTCGCCCGGGCGCACACACTCCGCGCGCGCACACACCTCGGACATTCCCATGGTGCCTCACGTGACACGCGGCCCGAGCGTGCCCACCCGTTCCACGCGCTCACGCACGCGTGCTCACACGCGCGCGCACACACTCAGCCTCCCGGCCGGCCGCTTCCCAACTCCGTGCCGACCCCCACCCGCGCCCCGCAAAGGCGCTCATTGACGGTGACACACCTACACTCATTCACAGACACACTCCCCCCACGCCAGCCTCAGACACATTCATAAACAGGGCCCAGAAGTACACACGCACCCCCTCGCTGCCTACTCTTTCTTTCGGAGCCCTGAGTCATCCCTGCCCCCCTCCCAGGGCGCCCCAGCGTACCGCCACACAGGGACAGGCTGGGGACATGTCGGCGAGGCTCCTCCCCGGCCCCCTTGCCCAGTTTGCCGTCTCTGACACTCTGCCAAGGACTTCCTGAGGTCCCAGGTCAGGGGCCGCGCCTGCACGGTGGCCACAGCCCGGCGCAGGGGGAGGCACTTCCCTTTCCTGAACTCCAGGATCCTGCGAGAGGAAGCTCGAGGTCGGGCGGGGGCTGGCGACACTCTGGGAACACTGGGCCTTCCTTAGGGAGGAGCTGGGGTGCCAGAGGCCTGGAATGGGGCTCCTGATAGCCAGGTAATTGGGGAAGGGACAGAGTGAGAAGGCGCTCTCCTGTTGGTCCACAGGTCTCCCTGGGTTCCGCCAGCTCCTCTTGATGCTGCCGGCTGGGTTTCCTGGTCCCTGTGTCAACGCCTCCCCCTTCCTGGCTTCACCTAACTCCTGCCCCTTCCCCCAAGAGAACGGGGCTTGGCCCTCCCAATGGAGACCCCCACTGCGCTGTGGGCAGGAAAGCGTCCAGGCTGTGTCTTAGGGTGCTCCTACCAGAGGCCAGCGTGAAAGGTCTGGGAACAAGGCCCAGGTGTCCCTCTCCATGTTGTTCCTGTTCTCCCAGGAGGCCCGGAGGGGGCCGAGGTCCCGACCATGGAGTCCATGTTTGAGGATGACATCAGCATCCTGACGCAGGAGGCCCTGGGGCCCAGTGAGGTGTGGCTGGATGGTCCTGGAGACCCCTCGCTGGGGGGTGACATGTGCTCGGCCTCCCACTTCGCCCTTATCACGGCTTATGGGGACATCAAGGAGCGACTCGGGGGCCTGGAGAGGGAGAACGCCACCCTCCGTCGCCGGCTCAAAGTCTACGAGATCAAGGTCAGGACCTGGGGATGGGATGGAGAGTAGCGTGTGCAGAGATCCAGGGGTCCAGGGGAGGGGCCGGGTGGCTGCTGTGGAGGCACTTAGGAGGACTGGCTTTGGAGCTTGTGGGTCCCACTGGAGAGCAGAGGGAGAGCCCGGGACATGGATGGGAAGCTGGCTGCAGCCTTCCTGAGGACCTGCTGTCCTCCCTGCCCTCCTGTAGTACCCGCTGATCAGTGACTTCGGAGAGGAGCACGGCTTCTCTCTGTATGAAATCAAGGATGGCTCCCTGCTGGAGGAGGAGAAGGTCAGCCTGCAGCAACGGCTCAACCAGTTCCAGCACGAGGTGAGGCTGGCCTGCTGGCTCCCCACAGTCCCCGCTGCAATTTGTTGCCGGCACCCTGGCCTCACCCGTCCCAACCTCTGCCCCTGCGCCCCGCTAATCTGAGGTGGCCATGATGCTCCCTAAGCCAGCTGCAGCTCCTCCTGCTCCCCCACCGGGTCCTAGCAGTGGGGGTGGCCAGGCCGGATGCGTCTGACTCTGGGGTGCCACTCTTGGCACACACAGTTGCAGAAGAACAAGGAGCAGGAAGAACAGCTGGGGGAGATGATTCAGGCCTATGAGAAACTCTGTGTGGAGAAGAGCGACCTGGAGACGGAGCTAGGGGAGATGGTGAGGCCCGGAGGTTGGGGCGCTGGGGCTCCCCAGTGTCCTGCACCTGTGTAGTTCCGTGTGTCAGCATTTCAACCTGTGACCGTGGGACCCCGTGCGTCACACCCTGCTTGTGCGCATGTATACCCATGAGTGCCCGCTTGGTCTTGCAGTTGAGGCTACATGTGTCATCCTGGCAGTGGGTGGCTGCACCAGGGACACTGTATGTGTTCGTCTCACCAGCTCCACCTTCCTGCTTGGGAGGTGCTGTGGGTGAGGGCAGAGGCCCCCAGAGATGCCCGTGGCTGCTAGGCTGGGTCTTGGCAGGTGTGTGAATTGGGCCATCGTGCAGCCACACGTGGGAGCAAGTGGGCAGGCATCAGGATCGGGAGATGTGGTCTCTTGTCAAGTCCTGGCTGTGACCCTGGTCTAGTCACTTAGCGTCCATCCCGTCTCTGAAAAGCGGAGGAACTAAAACAACCTGGCTGAGCCGCTGGGAGGGTAGTGGGCTCGGGCTCTTGTGTAAACGTGCTTTGCCCTAATAACATCTGCATTGCAGTTCTGGGAGAGGAGGCCTTGCACCCATGGCTGCCCAGAGTGGGAGCACGCAGCGTGTGAATGAGTGGCCGCGTGGAGGGTGGTGACAACTGTCCCGGGACCGGGAGCCCTTGGAGGCTTCCCTGGCCCCGTGCGACTCAGCCCTGTGTCTCCTCCTGCAGCGGGCCCTGGTGGAGACCCACCTGCGGCAGATCTGCGGCCTGGAACAGCAGCTGAGACAGCAGCAAAGCCTCCGGGACGCAGCCTTCCCCAGCCTGAGCCCCCCGCCGGCCCCCGCACCCCCCTGCGCTGACCTGGACCTGCATTATCTGGCACTAAGAGGGGGCTCTGCCCTGGGTCACGGTGAGATCTCAGCGACCCCACTCCTCCTGACCCCGAGGCCCGGAGCCCAACCCCCATTGCAACACCACGGGACATGTCTTGCTTCCTAAAGCCCTCTTGTAATATCGTAAATGTCTCCCATAATCTCCGATCGATCCTGTTCCCAAACCTCAACCACTCTTTTCCCTGTGTCCCCCATGGACATCCCCTTCCAGCTCCACCACTCCCAGTGAGTGCTCGGCCAGCCCGTTGCAGTTCTTGAATGAGCCGGCAGAGGGCGTGCCCACCCAGAGTGCCCTACCTGTCTCGGGTTGAGATCAGGGCAGGCTGGGGGATGCTTTAGGCTCCGAGTAGCCCGGGATGCCTTCCTGAAGCCACCTCAGTTGCACCGGGGCCTCCAGCAGGGGCCTTTCCTTCCCCTCAGTCTTCACGCTGTGGTCCCACCTGTCCCACTGTCTGTCTGGGAGGCAGCGGGCCCAGCTTCACGTTGTCCCTTCTCACAGTGGCCTGGCCAGGCCCCGCACCGAGTGTGAGTGAGCTGGAGCGGCGGCGGCTGGAGGAGGCACTGGAGGCTGCCCAGGGGGAGGCGCGTGGGGCTCAGCTCCGCGAGGAGCAGCTGCAGGCAGAGTGTGAGCGGCTGCAGGGGGAGCTGAAGCAGCTGCAGGAGACACGGGCGCAGGTACCGCTGGGCACGAGCGCGGGCAGCTCAGAGTCCAGGCCGCGGCCCTGTGGCCAAGAGGACTCTCACATCTCCATCATCCTCCCCCTCAGGACCTGGCCTCCAACCAGTCGGAGCGGGACATGGCCTGGGTTAAGAAAGTTGGCGACGATCAGTAAGTCACACCTGTAACCCTCGCCCTCCTAACCTCTTAACCTGGGGGTCGTATCCCAGGTTCCCTTTAGGTTTGCTTTTACATCTCTGTATTGTTTGGTTTTGTTTTTTGAGACAGGGTTTCACTGTGTAGTCCAGGCTGGCCTTGAACTTGCTATGTAGCTCAGGTTGACCTTGAACTCAGGGTGATCCTCCTGCCTCAGCCTCCCAAGTGCTGGCATTACAGGTGTGTGCCACTGTGCCTGGCAATCTGCATTATTTGCGTGACCTCTCTTCCCAGGCCTCAGAGGAGTGGCGTCTGGGTGGCTTGTGGCCCTGCGTCTGTCCCAGGAAGGAGGTGGCTTCTGGGATGTTCCCTTTTCCCTTCTCTGGAACCAAGCTCATCTCTTCTTGAGGTGTTATGAGGTTATTTGGTGGCTTTGCTGCTGTGGGCTGTGTCCTCTGGTGATTCGCGGGCCTCCATTTCTATGTGAGGAGCAAGGTCCAGACAGGTTTGCTGTCCCCTGAGGATGAGGGAAATGGCCTCATTGAAGATTCGTTGTGCCTCTTCTGTTGGCTCAGAAGGGAGGAACCTGAGG
Organism: Hystrix cristata; assembly: GCA_004026905.1. NCBI lineage: Eukaryota > Metazoa > Chordata > Mammalia > Rodentia > Hystricidae > Hystrix > Hystrix cristata. The sequence continues at coordinate 66,664 of PVJO010004880.1, forward strand.
CTTGGAGGTGGGAGGGCCTTCCTCGGGGTCACACGGCAGTGGCATGGCTGGCCCTAGATGTGCTGAGGAATCCCGCAGGCAGGCGAGAGGGGCAGCAGGAGGCAGGTGGGAGGTGACCGGGGCCTGCACTCACCCTCTCCCACTTTCTGAGAAACAGAGCTCAAACCTCCTTCCGCCTCAGCCCTTCCCTTGTGAAGAGGCGAGTGGCACACACAGTACCAGGTGCCCGCGTTCACAGCCCAAGAGGCTCACACCACACAGTGTAGGGGCTCAGGGCCCCAGGCCCTCCCACTGAGCAGCCGCCCTCCTCATCTTTCTCCCAACGGGGTCCTCCCTCGTTTCCCTCCCCACCATCCTGCGAGGGCCTGGGTGGAGCTGTGATAGCTGGGTGAAAACTCAGTTAGTGGGACTGGTGGGTGGGACCCCTCTGCTAGAGTCCGCCCTGGCCCATGTGTCCAGACCTGGGGTGCACACTTTGCCACAGTTCAGGAATGTCGGCTCACCCCGGAAGTGACTGAGGGCCCCGCCAGGGTCATTGGAGGGCTGCTGGGTCCCTGAGAAAGCTGTGCGTGCTGAGTGGGAGAGAACTGTGCCACCCATTGTCCCGAGGCTCATTCTCTCGGAGGGAGCAGGTGTCCCCTCCGTGCCGAAGCGCTGCAGTCTGGGCCCTTAAGGTCCTACCAGAGGCCGCTCCTCTCTCTCGCCAGGGTAGACGGTGGGTGAGCGGGGCTGAGAGCTGTGTACGCGCAGCCGGGCCCAGCATGCGGGGGTTCTCAGGAAGTCCTCCCTCCCCCGTAGTTTTATTTTCCTATAAACCCAGCTCCTTTTGGTAACAGGCTCTTCCCGAGGGCTCCCTCTCGTCCTCCCACCCAAAGAAGCTCAGTCATATGCTCTCTCTGGGCTCCCGGGTCCTGTCCCCACCTGCGTCCCTGGGCCCTGCAGGCTGGTGGGACTTTGACATGGTGGCTCTTCCCAGACTGCAGCGTGGAGCTGTGGGAGAAGCGGAGGGGGACACGGCTCTGAGGCAGCCTGCGCATGTGTGGGGTCTTTTGGACCCTGAAAGGTGCCAGCCACTGGTCACAGATACCTGGGGCCCTGGGGCAGCCAGGTCGACCCGGGGAGCCCTCACATCAATCACCTCTTTGCACTGATCCCGCCTCTGAATCCTGCTGCTGGGCAGAGGCAGCCCAGCCCCACGTCTCCCATTCCCTGGCCACAGTGTCCCTTGCCAAGGGTCACTTAGGGGCCAAAGTCAATGATGAGGGAGGTAGGGCAGAGCCCACACCCTCCTGGGAGTGAGGACCCCAGGAGGGTGAGGCAAGAAGTGCAGAACCCGCCGCCCCCTCCCCTCTTGAGTGGGACTTTCTGAGGGTGTGGCTGGGGCTGAGGACTGGGGAGTCTGAGGGGCGCTGTTTGAAAGGGGAAGGCCCCGGCTAGCCGGCCAGGAAGGGGCTTGGGCCCAGGAGGGAGGGGCTGCAGGGGAGCCAGGGCTTGGTGTGCAGTGAGGAGGAGTCTGCGCTGCGGGCCTGTCTGTCTCCCTAACGTGGGGGCCCAGTGCTGTGGCCTGGTCCTTTCCGCCCACCCCCACCCCTCTCCCCGCCCACAAGCCTCTGCGTGGGCTGCGGTTAGCAGTGGGGCAGAAGTGTGAACTCGGAGAGAGAGGATGGAAACTGTGCTCGGAGGTCAAGGGCAGTGTGGGCTGGGTCAGGACGGAAGTTGGAGACCCCGCGTACCCTGAACTTAGCCCCGTGCCCCAGAACCAGCGGGCCCAGGGCCTCCCCTCCACACCTCTCACCCTCCCTACTTCCTTTCTTTCAAGTCTCCCTCAGCCGCCGGGTGCCCTGCATGCACAGGAGTTAACCCCTGAGCCCTTGGGGTGCAGGGTTCCTGCTCCTCCGAGCTAGTCTGAGGGACGGGAGCTCCCGAAGCTGTGTCTAACCCTGTGCCCACCAGCCACGCTGAGAGCAGCCCTGGCTGGTTGTCCCTCTGATGGGAAATGCCACATCCTCCCTTGTTTTTTTGAGACAGGGTCTCCCTATGTATTTCAGGCTGGCCTTGAACTCACTACATAGCCCAGGCTGGCCTCAAACTCATGATGATCCTCCTGCCTCAGCCTGCTGAGTGCTGGGATTATAGGAACGCACGCCACCATGTGTGGCCCTCCCCTTCTTAGACCACGTATGAAGCTGGTGTCTCCAAATTGTCAAAATGAGCTTCCTCCTCTCCCCACCAGCACCCATGTCTCCCAGGATTCTTTGTGCCATGAACAACAGAGGTACAGATACCAAGGGGGTCCAAGCAGGTGGGGCGAGGGGACCTCATGGCGTTTCCCAGCCAGCTTCTCCTGCCAGTAGGAGGCTCTTCTACAAGGGGCAACCATCTGATTTGTTGGCCAGCTCTGACCACTTTGAAAGTGAAAGGCGCACTGTTACTAATTATGCTGGGCCACTAACTAGTGTGAGCCACCTGGATGGTCCTGGGCTGATGGGGGGCCTGGTTGCCATGCCCCACTGGGAGCCCAAGGTGCTCAGACCCTGTGGGCACCCGGCTCTGCTAGGAGCCTGGCAGGGGCTGCCACAAGGAGCCAGCTCTAGGGACTGCGAGTCTTAGTGGTGGAGGGGAGCGGAGGGCTTGAGGCGCAAAGGAAGTGGAGGCGCACTGGCTTGTTGCAGAGCGACTTCCTCCTCCCCCAGCCACAACCTCAAGTCCGCTCCACGGCCCGTTGCCTGAGGGGCGGGCGGGCGGGAAGGCTGATGCTGGGTGTGCCTGTGGGTGGTGGTGAGTTTGACCCCCCAGTTCCCCCGCGGCTAGGGCAGCTGGGGGCAGCTGTGGGCAAAGACGGGAACGCTGGCTCCTCTTTGCTGCCCGTGACTCGGAGCACCTGGCAGGCTGTGGCCCTCACCCCGTCCTGACCCTAATGCTCAGCCTGTCCCTGACTCCGTCCCCGTCCTGAAACCATCTCAGCTGCCAGTGAGCTGCAGCCCCGCGCCGCGCCTCAGTGTGGCCCCCGATTTTCACCCTGACCTCAGCCCATCTCGAGGTCCGGTCCTGACCCCGACCGCCAGTCCTCAGCAGTCCCAGCAGCCGGCGCGCAGCGGAAAGAGGCCCGCTCGCCTGACCTTCCTGACGTCGGCTGCCTTATCAGTAATGTTGAGGGTTACTGTTTCAGGAGAGTTTGGGGCGCTGCCTGTCAGCTGTGGAAAAAATGAATGGAAGGATCGGTCAGCGAAGGGACAGACGACTGGCAGCCGAGGGTACCCTCCTTCCCGCCAGCTCTGCCGTCGGCACCCTGGCTCCTCGCGGGCTGAGGCGCCAAGAGCTTCACTCCTGCTCTGTGCCACCAATGCTGTGACCGCTCTCAGTGGCTCTAATATCTGCTTTTGTACGTTACAGTCTGGCACCGTCCTCGTCCCAGGCTGGGTCTGCAGTTTTCAGGGCCAGCGGGCCACTTCTGTGATCCCCAGCTGCCATCACCACCGCCACCGCCTGCTCCTCCTGTGCCTCCTGTTCCTCCTCCTGCTCCTCTTCCTCCTCCTCCTGCTCCTGCTTCTGCTCCTGCTCATCCTCCTACTCCTCCCGCTCTTCCTCCTGCTCCTCCCCCTGCTCCTCCTCCTGCTCCTGCTTCTGCTCCTGTTCCTCCCCCTGCTCCTCCCCCTGCTCCTGCTCATCCTCCTACTCCTCCCGCTCCTCCTCCTGCTCCTCTGCTTCTACTCCTCCTGCTCCTCCTCCTGTTCCTCCCCCTGCTCCTCATTGCCTCTGCTGCTTTCCTGGTTCTTTGGGAGGTGTGTCTAGGGTGGGCAGGAGTTGGAACTTAGCCTCCAGGGAGCCGGGGCTCCCGTCATAGCTCAGCCCCTCTAGGCTTTAGGACCTTGGTGAAGTGACTTAGCTTCTGTGCCTCAGTTTTCTCCTCTGTAAAGCGGTTGGGATGACGATGACAGCGCTGCAGGGCTGCACTCACACAGATATCTGTGATTCTGCTGGACTCGCTTTCCCTTCAGTACCAAGAAGTACCAGTGTGGTGTCTGTGGTGTCTGCTCTCCCCAGGGTCGGGCAGCGGAAAGTGGCAGCCAGTGCTCAGGTGTAGGCCGGGAGGCCGGGGTGTGGCGCGCGTATCGAGGCACACATGCACGTGCCTGTTGTGAATTTGAGGGTTTTTTTTTTTTTTTTGGTGCTGGGGTTTGAACTCAGGGCCTTGTGCTTACAAGGCAAGCACTCTAACCACTGGGCTAAATCCCCAGCCCCAGAATTTGAGGTTTTTTTACACTGAATTGGCAGTTTCCAGTGAGTCATGTGCGTCGTTAGCGTATGCGGCGCATCCCCCTCTTGAGGAGGCGACAGGTCCCCGGGGCCACTGGGTGTCGGGAGGAGGTCGAGTCTCTGCACCCTGACCCAGGTGGCCTGGGGCTTCGGGAACCCCAGCTGCTGGAGAGAGGCCGGTGCTGTGGCGGGGGCTTCTTCCTCCCATCTCCGGCAGCCCTGCCTGCTTCGTGGTGAGGAGCCGGCTGGGGAAGCGTGCAGGGAGCTGGGCCTCCAGGCCAAGTGGCAGGCAAGATCTTGAGCCTGGACGTGAAGGTGACGACTGTTATCTGTCACCTAACACACCTCCCCGAAGGGGGACAGGGCAGCTATGGCCGGGCGGGTGGAGGACGGCGCCTCATCCTGCCTAGAGTCTCCCCTGCCCATCCATCCATCCCCGCCGCTGAGTGGACAGCCTGACCCTGCTCTCAGGATGCCCTCGGCCTGAAAGGGGCTTTCCTGGAGAGTCCTCAGTCTGATGTGGGACACACCTGGATCTCCCAGTCCCACAGGCAGCACCCGCAGACCCGTAAGACTGGGGTGCACACTCCCAGGACTTGTCCCAGGAGATGAGTATCCAGGCTGAGGGCTCGCCGGCAGGCCTCCCCTGAGATGCAGGCGTGTCCCCCAGGTCCCCCGCCTGCCTGCTGGCCTTGAGTGTGAGGGATTGTGGTGTGGAGGGGCGTTTCTGCCCCGCCCCCAACACTGCCCCAGGGCCAGCCAGAGCGCCAGCCAGGGGCCGGGGCAAAGGAGTGCAGTCGTCGTCTGCCCCCACCACTTGTTTCGCTCACCCTCCCAGGCCCAGCCTCACTATTCCCTCCTCTCCTCCAGGCTCACACATGCGCATGTGTGCACACACACATGCAGGCACACACACATGCTCTCCTTACTCTCACCACACTGGCCTCCCACCTGCCCTCACCTGTTCCCTCTATGTGCATCCTTTGCTGTAGGATGAGGACAGGGTCCTCGGGGCTAGAGAGGAAGTCCCTCTCCATCTCTCTAGGATGATATCTGCTACCGCCCTCCAGCTCTAACTTCCAAAGTTCAGCTGGGGAGACCCAGGGAAACTGGAGCCCTTCCCTTCAGGGGGTCCTAGGCGCTGTCCAAGCCCAGCACTGAGGTGAAGGCCGCAGGGCCTCCTGGGGGGCGCTGTGAGCAGTGCTGGAGACAGCACCTGCCTTCTGTGGCTCTGGACTTGGAGTTACTCAGGGAGAAGGGACCTGATGAGGCCTCTTGCTGAATTAAGCCCTTTCCAGCCCCGTGAGGGTGGGTGCCTGGAAGGCCTGAGCAGGAAGTGAGGAGGAGGGGAGGGAAGAAGAAAGGGAAATGGATGGATGGAGAGACTCAGTTCAGGACCCACTTACTGATCATCTCCTGGGTGCCAGGCCCTGGGCCAGCACTAGACATAAACACAGCACTCTCACCCTGCCCTTGAGGAACTCGCAGGCAGTTCTTGACCAGGAAGTCTTTGAGAGGTATCTAGTGTTGGCGGCGCCCCCTGCAGGTGTGCAGCACAGAGCCATTCCCTTAAGATCCTGGCGACCGGGCTCCCCAGAGTTATACAGCAGGGGTCCTGCAGCTGTGAGGGTGGAAGGAGGCCAGGGGCAGCCCTGGGGAGAGGCAAGAGCAGTGGGTCTGGCCCAGCCGACTTGGGGCCAGGGTTACCACTTGGCACCTCTGCCAGCCAGGAGCCTCTGTCTTCAGAGTGCGCCAGGAACACTCAAAGTGACAAACGCGACTATAAATTCAGTGCAGCTGTCGGATGAAAGAGCCAGTTTTATTTGTTTTCACAGGCTCTGCACGGACTCGGGAAACATTAACACACACCTGTAGGAGCTGTGTCCCTGTGCATGCAGGGATGCAGGGACCCCTGGGAATCCCTCTGCTTCCCTCTCCTGGCCCTTAGGCTGGAAACGACTGCCCCAGCCGGGGATTGGTTCTCGGGAAGCAGATGGGAGGCCACCTAGAAGAAATGGTGTTGGAGGTGGACCTTTCAGGCTGGCCTCAAGCTTGTGGTGATCCTCCTGCCTCAGCCTCCCCAGTGCTGGAATTCCACGCATGGTGGACCTAAAGGCCGAGAAGAATCCTGCACTTGGGGTGGGGAGATGGGATACAGGGCTGAACTGGTTTTTCCTCCTCCGCTGGAACTACAGAGCCTCATCCGTCCCTCTCTCCCCCCTCCCTGCCCTCTGACCTCAGGGTGAATTTAGCGCTGGCCTACACGGAGCTGACGGAGGAGCTGGGTCGCCTGCGGGAGCTGAGTTCCCTGCAGGGGAGAATCCTGAGGACCTTGCTACAGGAGCAGGCCCGGTGCACCGGTGAGCTGGGGCGGTAAGACCGGTGAGAAGGGGCGGGGGGGGCGTTTGGGGGCGGTCGCCATGGCAACCGTCCGCGTCCCGGGCGCAGCCTTTGCCTCCTCGTCTGCCGGCGAACGGAGAACAGCGCGCGCGGGTCCATGAGCCCCATCGCCACTTCTGACTTCTCGCTCCGCACCTTGGTCTCCCACCCGCCCTTCCCGCTCTCTCTTGCAGGCCAGAGGCACTCGCCGCTGTCCCAGCGCCACTCCCCGGCCCCATCGTGCCCGTCGCCCTCCCCGCCGGCCCGCGCACCGCCGCCCTGCCCCCCGTGCCCGTCGCCCGTGCCGCAGCGCCGCTCGCCCGCGCCCCCGTGCCCGTCCCCGCAGCAGCGCCGCTCGCCCGCGCCGCCCGCCTGCCCGTCCCCGCAGCAGCGCCGCTCGCCCGCGCCCCCGTGCCCGCCGCCCAGCCCGCAGCGCCGCTCACCCGCGCCCCCCGGCGGCCCGGCCCCGCAGCCCCGGCCGCCCCCGCCGCCGCCGCCCGCCGACCGCCCGCCCGCCGCCGAGCGCGCCTACGCGCGGCCGCCCGCGCAGCTCGCCAAGGCCGGCTTCCAGGGCCGCCGCAGCTACTCGGAGCTGGCCGAGGGCGCGGCGCTGGCGGGCGCCGTCCCCGCCTGGCTGCAGGCCGAGGCCGCCACGCTGCCCAAGCCCCGCGCCTACGGCGGCGCCGCCGAGCTCTACGGGCCCGGCCGGCCGCTCAGCCCGCGCCGCGCCTTCGAGGGCCTGCGGCTGCGCTTCGAGAAGCAGCCCTCGGAGGAAGACGAGTGGGCCGTGCCCGCCAGCCCGCCCAGCCCCGAGGCCGGCGCCATCCGCTGCGCCTCCTTCTGCGCCGGCTTCCCGATCCCAGAGTCGCCGGCCGCCGCCTACGCCCCTGCCGAGCACGCGCAGTCCTGGCCGTCCATCAACGTGAGTGGGCGGTGGCGCCTGCCGGGCACACGCGTGTGCGCGCACAGACCCAGAAGCGAGAGGAGGGGGGCCCGGAGCCCCACCCTCCTCAGGGTCCCCGCCCCTTGGGCTCAACTCCGGGGGTGCTCCCCGGCGCACCCTCAGCTCCAGGGTAGGCCCCTTCCTTGCGCTCTTCCGGAGCCCGCGTCCTTGGGACTCAGCTGATGCTACCATTAAGGCAGAGGTGCTAGCCTGACAGTTCCTGGCTCTGATTTCCAGTCCACTCCCTAGTGACGAGCCATCCTCTCTGATCTTGGGTCGCTCATCTGCGAGATGGGGACCGTGGTTCCATTATCTGCACCCCGCAGAGGGTGCTTGGGGGAGCGAGCAGAAACCGTGCACAGTGCCCGTCTCTGGCACCCTGGGACGCAGAGGGACTGGCCTGCTCGGTGTGGTCCTGCAGGCCTCGGAGCCCCGCTCTTTTCTGCCTGTGCCAGAGGACAGCCCCACTCAGGTCTCCATCATCTCCAGGAAACAATGAGCTTCCTGAATGTCTCCTTGTCCCCCAGAGAAACCAAAATGTGTTCCAGAACCAGACAGAAAATTCTTTGGGGGTTGTGTGTTGTTCAGATTGTCCCCTGCTCTGAGTATCCCATGTCACTCTGGGGCCACGTCTAGGTGTTGGCCTCTCTCATTCCTGAGGTGCGCAAGCAGACTGAGCAGTGACTGTCACGCACCCCTGGGGACCCCATACCCTCGGTAGGGGAGGATGGCACTGGAAAGAGGGTGCCCAGACCCGTCCTGTGTGCCGCAACACCTCCTCACCCACTCCCTGGGTCCTGGGAAAAGGCCTCAAAGATGCGGGGACTGGGAACCCTAAGTGACTGCCTTCTCTCCTCTCGCCCCACAGCTGCTGATGGAGACGGTGGGCTCCGACATCCGCAGTTGCCCCCTCTGCCAGCTGGGCTTCCCCGTTGGGTACCCGGATGATGCTCTCATCAAACACATTGACTCTCACCTGGAGAACAGCAAGATCTAGGCGCCTCCCCGGCTGGCCAGCTCTGTCTTCTCCCGTCATCCCACTCACTTTGAATGCTGCATGAATCTCGTGGGGGGCCCCTGCCCCTCACGACCCCCAGATACCTCCACTAGCTACCAAGTCAACGTGCGTGCCGTCTTCCCCGGTCCAGGCACCACCCAGCTCTGGCTCTTCCCGGGGGCGCAGCCCGGGCCCTCCCAGCTTCCTGTTTCCAGCTGGGGAAGCCTGGAGCTGGGCTGAATGGGGAGGGGTGAAGCCCCGGCCTCTCGGTCTGCCTTGGTTCTTAAACAGGGTTGGATCCCAGGTGTCTAGGGCTTGGGGAGAGAAGGGGTCTCCTGAGCGCCTCCCCCAATGCCCACCTTCCCTGGCTTGGGCTGTGTCTAGGGGGCACCTCCCTGTGGGGTCCCAGAGGCTGCCCCAACACGGATGCCAGTTCCTCCCTTCCGTGGCTGAGACCAGAGGCTCATGGCGCAGGGGGAAGAGGTGAAGACGTACTGCTGCCCTCTGCAGGCCAGCCCTGTTCTCCCCCTCTGCCCACCCTGGGGAACAGGAAGGGTGGGAGAGGGGAGGGAGGACCCAGCCCAGAGTGGCCTCCAAGGCCTCCGGGGCCTCTGGCCATGAGGTACCGATGGTCGAGGCAGCTGCCGCCCTCCACCCTTACCCGCCGGAGCCCATGTGGGACCCGGCCTCTGTGCTGGGTGGTGTCATCAGCCCCTGCCACCTGGGCCAGGACGCAAGAACCGGCCCAGGGTGCTGTGGAGGTCAACTTCAAAAGAGCTAACCCCCTTCCCGCACCCCACCGACCCACATTCCCTCTGTGAAATCTACCTCAGAGTCCTACCCTCAGAAGGGCGGGGGAGCAGGAGGCCAGAGGCCCAGGGCCAAGGTGGGGAGCCTCCTGCCAGGGAGCCTGATGCCCACACCAAATGTACCCCTCCACTGCGAGCCTCCCCCAGGCCTCGGCCCGGGCGGGCGGGCGGCAGTGGCCGCTAAGGCTGCGCATGCTCCGTTCTGATCCAAATCTTCCAGGCCGCACCTCCTCGCGCCCCTCCCCTCGTGGTGCGGGGGAGGGAAGGAGTGTGGCTGGCGGGAAGGGGCCAGGGACTCCAGAGACGCGTGTCATTTTACCCTGAGTGTTTCCCCAGGGAGGGGACATGGAGAAGGGGGCCTGGGGAGGGGTGGGGCCCCATGCTCTCTGAGCAAGTCGAAAGTCCGAATAAAACTTACCTGTTCCATCTGCGTTCAGCCTGTGCGCCTCTGTGGCTGGGACCACTCCCTGGGGACTGGCAAGCAGGGGACATGCGGGGCATCCGCACTCGCAGCCGTGCTGACCTGTGAGCAGGTGATAAGTGACCTGTGTGTGTTCATTTTGAGCAGGTATTATGCAGGCGCCTGCCCCAAGAGGCGGCAAGAACTTTTCTTTCTTTTTTTCTTTTTTTTTTTGCAGTACTGGGGATTGAACCCTGGACTTTTGTACTGAGTAACATCCCCAGCCCTTCTTTTTTGGGGGGGCTTGCTGGGGCTCGAACTCAGGGCCTTGTACTTGCTAGGCAAGTGCTTTACCACTTGAGCTAAATCCCCAACCCCTCCACCCCCTTTTTTTTTTTTTTTTTTTTTTTGGTGCTGGGGATTGAACTCAGGGCCTTGTGCTCGTCTCCACCCCTTTTTAAATTTTGAATCAGTGTCTCACTAAATTGGTGAGTTGCCCAGGTTGGGCTCAAACTTGCCATCCTTCTGCCTCAGCCTCCCAGAGTGCTGGGGTTACAGGTATGCACCACTGTGCCTGGTTTAAATGGTGGCAGGGACTCGAACTTTCCTCCCAGCACCCTGCTCGGGCCAGTAGAGGCCCTAAGTTTCCAGGGATTTATTTCTCAGCGACCCCTGTTTCTTCCTCGACTGAGCCCTGTGTGCCTGGACCAGGCGGGCCTCGCAGAGGAAGAACATCTGGGGTCTGGGTCCCCACAGGTTGGGAACAGGAGGGGCCAGGCTCTAGGCTTAGCTCTGTCTCAGCTGTCCCACACCTGGGAGGTCAGAGCTGGGTCATGAACTCAGCCGCGCCCTCTGTCTGCAGAAGAGGCCTGGGCGCCTTATTCATGAGCTCCGGGTGCTGTCTTACGTCTCTGTGCAGCCCCTTTTTGGCCAGGGGTTCACTTGGAAACCACACGGGGCCTGAGGAGGGCTGGGGGCGCAGCTTAGCGCAGAGCCGGAGTACTTGCCTGGCACACACATGGCTCCTCCCCAGCCCTGTAAGAGAAGAAAGGGACAGGGCAGCTCCAGGCTGAGGGCCAGTGTCCCTCCCTCTCCGTTCCGTGCTAAGGGGCAGCCCCCCGAGCCCCCGCCCCCATGCAATAGACAACCAGTGTCCACAACTAAGACCAGGAATGATGGGACCAGATGTGCCTCTGTGACTCGTCTTGCAGCCCTGGGAAAGAAGGTTCTAGCCTGTGCCCAACGGGTGCTGGAGTCCCCTGTGGCTCCCCACTTCCATCAACTCCCTGGAGATTCTTGGGTCTGGAGCCTCCTGGGTCTCTCGGAGCATTTGTTGAGCAGCGAGAAACAATGAGCAGTGGGCTTGGACCACATGAAGCCAAGGGACATGCCGACGCTGGAGAAAAGGGGCAGAGGGCAGTCTGGGAACGAGCCGGCACACAGGCAGGGGGTGAGCCCGGGAAGCTGAGTCCGTCCTCGAGTGTGCCTCGCGGTGCCCAGGTATCCCACAGTCTGGACCTTCCCCTGTCACCAGGGTGAGGGGAACACGGGGACAGAGGTGCAGATTCTGGCAGCCTGTCTCCTTGATTTTTAGGTCCCTGGGAAAGGGCTCAGGTGCAGGACACAGAGTTGCTGGGGGCTGGGAAGGAAGGTGGGGAGGGGACAAAAGCCAGCCAGCCGCAGCCTTTCATCTAATGTCCCCAAAAGGAGATGTGCGGGGGAAGCTGGGTCCCACTCATCCTTATGCCTCCTCTCAGGCAGGACAGACAGTGATGGGACAGGACACTGGGCTACTCGTTGCTCTCTGGATATAGGAGGGGCACAATGCCTGGGAAGACTCACCCAGGGGACCTACCCCCTCCCCCACCATGTGGCAGGGGTGGGAGAAGTGAATTCAGAGAGCCCCAGCTGTCCTGGGGCACGTGGCCAGCCAGCCTCTGTTCCAGCTCTGGCCCTTCTTTCCCTACAGTCTTCCCAGCCTGAGATACTAATACATGGGGACCCCTGTCCTGGTCCCAAGTCCCCATGCAGTCTGTCGGGTTACCTGCCCAGGAGGGTGGCAGCTCTTCCCAGAAGCTGGCTGCGTGCAGTTTCTTGTGAGCAAAGGCAGGGCATGGGGGTGAGGAACACTCACCCCTATGATTAAAACTGATGAAGAAGAATGGGGCCAGGTGTGGTAGCGCATGCCTGTAATCCCAGCACTTGGGAGGTTGAGGCAGGAGGATCACTGTGAGTACGAGGCCAACCAGTACCACATAGTAAGTTCAAGGACAGCCTGAGCTAGATAAAGAGATCCTGTCTTGAAGAAAAAAAAAAAAAAGAAAAATAACAGGACGGGCAGATTTCTGTCAGTGACATCTTTATGGGGTTGGGGACAGGACAACTTCCTTAGGCCTGTCTCTCTCTCAGCAAGGACAAGAACAGTTCACCTCTTGGTGACTGTAGGAAGAATTGGGGTCAGACATGAAGGTGAGACGTGAGTGCTCAAGAGGTCCTTCCTGGGAGGCGACGGGCAGGGGAGACCATGACCCCTCCAGCACCCTGCCCCTCACCCAACCCCTCCGCCTCCTCCGAGGGGACTCTAGGAAATTCTCAGGGCTCTGCTCTGCTCCCCTGGCAGCCCAAGTGCCCGGAGAGCCAGCCCCATCCGCGGGCCGTGAGCGGTGTACTCAGCAGCCTCAGGCTGGGATCCCTGGTGCCGGCCCCCTGCAGCCCGGGGCGAAGGGCGGAGGCACTCGCTGGCCAGTGGCGTCACGGTCTCCAAACACGCCGGGAGGCCAGCCCAGGAGGCCTCTCCGCACCTCCCTGTCCTGTGGCAGCAGCCACAGCGCCAGTCACCCGCCATGCCACCTGAGCCCGGGGACGTTCCGGTCGGCTGTGTGAGTGTGGGCACCCAGGGAGGGCAGGGAGGGGCAGGATGGGTGTCACCAGCACCTCCAACACACGCTCATTTGCATTTACCACCGACACCTTCTTGACCAAGAAAATGGGGCCAGAAATAACAAGGGGGGGAGGTGGTTCCCTTGAGGGGTGACTCTGAGGCTCCCCCTGCCTCCAACTCTCCCACGGTGCTGGGGGCAGAAGGTCACCCGCAGCTGGCCCTGAGCAGGGGAAGTGCACCCACTCTTGTACATCTGCCCTTGAACCAGGCAGACGCCCCGCCACAACCCCCCGCTGCCCTCGGCGCTGCCCCCCGAGCCCGCTCCACCCTGCCCGCCTTGGAGCCATGATGGCCCCGGCACTGCCCGCCCGTGGAGTCCTCGCTGCCGATGTCCGGTCTGCATCCTGCCTCCTCCCTCAGACTGGGCTTTCCCGGGGTCAGCATCCCAACCTCCCTGGCCAATCCCGGACCATTCTGCACAGGAAATAGTCTGAACAATAGCAGCAGAGTTTGGGGTCTGATTGTGGACGTGTATGAGACCCTGGCCCCCAGGGCTGGGCAGTGGGGACAAAGAGGGACCTTTTCCCCTGGGGACTCCTAGCTGCCAAAGGCCTCCGGTCCACCTTTACTGGGAGCAGGTGTCCAGTTGTCAGGCCTCCCGCTCAGGAGGTCCTTGGAGAAAAGGATGAGGGCTGCTCCAACCGGACTTTTGTGGTGGGTGCTGGGGATTGAACCCAGGGCCTTGACGCGTGCCGGGTGCTGTGTCCCTGAGCTGCACCCCGGCTGGAGCTCCACATGTTCATCCCCTGCCCCGTGGTGACTACCGCAGAGGCCCTCAGGGCCACTTGCCAAGCTCAGTTTCTGTGCCCCGAATTCACTTCTGTCCCGGCGAGGGGAGGGCATGGTTCGCCAGCCACACCTGGGTGGCAGGGGCAGTGGGCACGACGGGCCAGGGTGTGGAGGGTCTGTCTCTGGCACAGGGATCCTGGGCCCGGGAGGGGGAGGGGTGATGGTGGTGGCAGAGCAGAAGGGCCTGGCAGGGAAACCAGGTCGAGAGAGACGCGGGGAGAGCTGTGAAGGTGCTGTGGGAAGGAGCGAAAGAGGAGCCGAGAGCCGCCCCCCACCCGCTCCCCTTCCCGAGATGCTATTTTAGGGCAGAGAATGTATGCAGTGTGGGGCAACGGTGGGGTGGATGCCAGCTCTTCAGGGGTCAGCTGGGCTACCTGCTTCTTCCTTGCCCTGGGACGCCCCCGCCCGGCACCTCCCTCCCCGCAGTCTGGTTCCCTTGAGTGAGAGAGCAGAAAGGCGTGAACCAGGAGTCTGGGAGGGACCTCTTGGCACCCTCTGGAGGGTCCCGGGGGCCTCAAAGCGAGGGGAATGGTTTTATTTCGATCATTCCTTGGAATGAAAGGAAGTAGGGCAGTCTGAGCACTTCTGGCATGCCTAGGCACTCTGCACACCCCCAGCCTCAGATGCAAGGTGCGGTCGGATGTGAGGGAGGCCGAGCTGGCCCTGGGAGGTCGCACCCGGCTGGAGAAGCTGGTCTTGCCCTTTCAGCCCAAGGAGGCGGGAGCTGGGGTTTGCCACTGAGTGGAGCCCTCGTTTGGCACAAAAAGGAAGTTCTTGCACCCCACTTATCCCCAGGAGGGCCTCCTGACTCATCCTGGGATGCAGGCCCCAGTGCCCCGTGGCTTTCTGTGGTGGCTGAGGGCAGGAGGAGGACAGGATAGGCAGAGAGCATGCCCTGGGGATGAGCAGAGACTTTTATTTTCACTTTTGGAACTGGGCTATTTCCATGCCCTCGGCACCTGATGGAGAGGACTGATGGGGCAGGGAGAAGGCCCGACTCCCAGCTTCTGAGCACTGCCGCAGCAGAAGACGCCTTAGGTTAGACTTTAGGAAGAACTTCCCTGTGAAGACAGGGGCGCACTTCCAAAGATGAACGTAAGGATCCTCACCCTCTCCCTCAGTGTTTCACAGTGCCCCCTGCCCCCTCCAAGGGAGGGGTGTTTGGCCCAGAACTGGGACCAGTAGGAGACACCTGAGCGGCTCCCCGGCTCAGAAGGTCGCCGGCAGGAGGGACAAGGGTGGGTCTGGGCAGCAGAATTCAAGGTCCCCAAGCCAGACCAGAGGGAGTGATCGGAGTTAGAAGGCCACAGGTCAGGGCACCATCTCCAGTCCCAAGCCCTCTCTAGGTCCTTCTTTGAGCCTTCCTACTTCTGACCTCACAGGCCGGATGAGAGGGGGCGGGAAGGAGCCACCACACTGAAGGGGACCCTGGACCAAGAGGCCTATAGGCCTCCGTGGTGATGATAACGTTTGGCCTGCCTGGGAGGCCTGGGCAGGGTGGGGAGGAGCGAGGTTGGGGCCCAGGGTCTTGGGCCAGGGCCCTCCAGAGGCCCCTCCCCCTTCCCAAGGCCTGGGCTGGGGCGCTCCTCCCCCACAGTGGGAGCTCAGCGTGGATGCAGGTGAGGGGAGGATCAGGAGATGGTGTGAGGAGATAGCTGCTCACATGGGTGCAGGGCAGGGCCGGACAGTGCCCCCTGGCGGGGACCAGGCCGCTCCCTCCCCGAAGTGGGCAGCGGGGTCACCTCACAGAAGGGCCAGGCCAATGCACGGGCACACTGTTCTCCATGCTCACCTGGTCATGTTTCTCCCCAACGCACCCTGGATAGACCCAGTCACACCCCCTCTAGCGGGGGGCCAGACATGGCCAGCGCTGTAGTGGGCTGAGCTGGGAGGTGGGAGCCCACCGCCCTGGAAGCTTGCAGAAACCGCACGATGAGTGGTGCCTCTGGGAGCCAGGCGGGGTGCTACACGTGGCCCTGGTCACTCACAGGGCATGTCTCCCAGGGGTACTGCCTCTCCTCCACTGCGGTCTGGACCCCACTTCTTGTCCGCTGTCCTCCTCTTTCCTGTCACTCAGGGCACTGGGCTATGGCTGCCACTCAGACGTGTCTTTCACCCTTGCCCGCTCCTTTCGGTCCCTGCTGTGGCCCAGGTGTGGAGGGGACGGGCCCATCACTGATTCTATGGGAAAGGGGACTGGGTGGTCCCAGGATGCTAACACTGTGCCTGCCAAGGCTATACCTGCCTCCTTGTGCCCACCCATCTCTCCTTGACTTCTTCTCCCTGGTCACCAGGCCACTGGGTACCCTGGCATTGAGGGGAGGCGGTTAGAGCTGGTTCCGAGCCTCAGCACCCCTGGGTCTGGGCTCTGGAAACCCTGAGTCACTCCTCGGAGCCTCTCTTCCTCGTTTTGAAAACTCAGAGAATGAACCAGGTGGTCTTGATTTCTCGCTCAGCTCTGGCGTTTGGCATTCTGTGTTTCTGTGATTCTTCTAACCTCTACTTGCTGGGGAGATTTCTGAGGGCTAATCTTTGTCTCTTTCTACATAGCTCATGAGGAAGGTACACAGATGTGGTTTGGGGAATGGAGTGTTCTTGCCACAGAGAGAGAAGACAGAGAGGACAAAGAAGGGAAGGGGAAAGAGAAAAAGAAGGAAGGAAGAGACAATGAAGTGACAGGAAAGAAAAGAATGGAGCCAGGCATGGTGGTGCGTACCTGTAATCTCAGCACTTGGGAGGCTGAGGCAGGAGGATCACCTCAAATTCAAAACCAGCCTGGATTACATAGCAAGACCCTGTCTCAAAAAAAGGGTGGGGGAGAGAAGAGGAAGGAAGAGAAGGGAAGAGCCGAGTAAGAAAGAGAGCAGGGTGGGCAGAAGGGTGGAGAAAGCGACCATCTCATCAGTGAAGCTGCAGGGTGCCTGGAGAGGTGGGGAGAAGTTTCTAGTTGTTGCAGCCCCATCCTGTCTGTGTGTCTCCGTGAGGCGGGGGTGCTCTGGCTTCCCCAAGCCTGAGCGCCCCAAGTAGCTGGGGTTCAGGACTCAGCCCCCTTCTCTGCCCAGGGCCCAGGCTTTGCTGCTCCTGAGAGCTGAAACCACAGAATTGGCTTGTGGTCGGGTGATTATCAGTCACTGCTACTCAGCCTGGCTTCCTAGGATGACTAAGGGGGTTGGGAGCCCCTCCCGTTAGCCCCCCAATGTTCAGAGACATCAGAGGCCAGGATGTAAATGGGTTTTGTTTCGTTTGATTTTTGGTACTAGGGTTTAAACCCAAAGTCCTCATGCTGGACTACATCCCCAGTCCTTTTTTATTTTTTATTCTGAAACAGTGTCTCTCAAAGTTACTCAACTGCCCAGGCTGGACTGGTATTTGTTATCCTCCTGCCTCAGCCTCCCAGAGTGCTGGGATTGCAGGCATGCAGCACTACCCCGTCTGGAATTGTTTTTTTTTTTTTTTTTTTGTGGTGCTGGGGATTGAACTCAGGGCCTTGTGCTTGCAAGGCAAGCACTCTAATCACTGAGCTAAATCCCCAGCCCCTGGAATTGTTTTTTAATTTTTATCTTGGGGGGATTTTGGCAGGCCCTGAGCTCTAGGGGTAGAGCCTGCAGGGCCTGTACCTCAGGGCTGAGGAGTGCCCCAGGTAGGGTAACAACTTGAAGTAGGGAGGGGCTGGGATGGGTGCCCTGAAGAGTCGTGTCAATCTGCCTTGCCTGGGCACCCTGTAAAAGGACTGGGCCTGGTGGGTGCCACTGAGGGCCTGGGGACCAGCTGGGCAGCTGAGCTGGTGCTTGAGCCTGGGACTGGAGTTCTAGGTTGGAATCTTCCCCCCTCCCCCAGGTGGTGGGACCTGGAGATGGTCCCCGCCCCTCTCTGGGCTAAGACCTGCTGGTGACCTTTCAGACAGTGTCTCCAGCTCAGGCTTCCCAGCGTCCCTCTCTCCATCCATCCGGAGTCCGGGGCTCCTGTGTCCAGATGAGAGTGGGCCAGGAAGAGGCTTTTCCTGTGCCCTTCAGGACCCTCAAACCCTGCAGGCCTCTTTTCTTGCCCCTTGGTGTGTGCATGGACCAGACTGGACGGGTGCACCGGGGGAGGAGGCAGCATCCCCGCAGTGTTGCTTAAGAGCATCCTTTAGAAAGCTTTGCTGCTGTTACTGGTCTGTATCAAACCAAGACGAGCCCGCTTGCCATGCAAATAGGGCCCAAGGCAAGTCCCCAGTGTGGTCCTCACTGCAACTCCAGCCCCACCCATGGAGGCCACTGGAACTGCCCCCCTGGGGGTGGCCAGAGATGGGCTTGCCCGGGCGCTCCTTCCCTTTTGGTGCCTGGACGGTCTAGCTCTCACCAAGCTTCGATTTCGCCTTCTGAGACCTGCAGGCTCTGTCCCTGCCGACCCGTTTTGTGCTGGTAGAGAAAGGAGACAGCAACCAGATCCCGGACCCTTCCTCTCTGCCGTCACCCGGGCTCTTCCCTCCTGTCCCCCGGTCACCTGCCTCCAGTGCTGCCCTGCGCTCTCTTTCTGACTCTTCGTCTCGGTTTCTCTCTTCCTCCTTTCTCTCACTGTCCCTCCCCATCTCTCTTTCTGTTTCACCACTCACTGTCCCTCCCGGTCCCCAGGCTCAGGGAGGGACCTGTGAGGGTTACAGATTGCTGACTCAGGCCTCTCCAGCCTCCTTCCCCAGGACCCGGTTTCCCCAAACGGTGACCCCTCCTTGCTCTCCAGCCCGGGTGTGAGGTCAGGGAGATGCCCCCAGGCAGCCTCAGGAGGGACACAGCTCTCCTTCACCCTGCCCTCCCTCCCTCGGGGACACACACACACACACACACACACACACACACACACACACACATGTCAGGCTTCAAGAGAGAGCAGCGGACACGGGACAGGAAGGCAGGGAGCCCCTCCCCCGCACCCCAGTGCCCACCCCGACCGCCTCCCTGGGGCTGGCTGGCGAGATCTCTGCCCCCCTGACTTTTCCCGGCTTCGAGGAAACACCTCGCTTTAGGGGAAAGCAAGGTGCTGAGGGGAAGCAACCGACTCAGGCAGAGGCATGAGCCTGATTTTCCAGTCGGGGCGGGGCGGAGGGAGATGGCACTGGGGACGCCCGGACGAGGGGCCCTGACTCAGACCAGAACCACAGGGCTCCTCCGCTGTACTGTCGTCGGGGAACAAGAAGCCACCGGGTTTATAAGAAACCGCGATTCATCTCTGTCCTCTTCCACTCCTCTGCAAGGGACCAAGGTTAGACTTGAGGAAGAACTTACAGCCAAGGGCGGGGAAGGAACTCTGCTGCAGATGATCTTTTTTTTGAGAGGAGGGCTCACTGTGTAGCCCTGACTGGTCTAGAACTCACTGTATATCTCAGCCTGGCTTCGAACTCACCGTGAGCCTCCTGCCTCAGCCTTCGAAGTGGCAGGAGCAGACCTGAAGGTGTGACAGACCCGCGAGTGGGCAGAGAGAGGGAGGCCTCACTGCTCAGCGGGGAATGTGCCCCATGAGGACACCTCCATCCCCAGAAACCCTGATGGCTCAGGTGTTGGGCAGCTTCCTTGGTTGCCAGGCAACAGAGTTGGGAGAAGTGAGGGATGCCTCACCTTCACCCCTGCACCTGGAAACCAGGACCCAGATTTCTTCCTGCCTGGACCAACCGTGCCCGGCCTGGCCATTGCTATGCGACTGGCCAGTCTCTGCCCCTTTGCGTCCCTCAGCCTGGGGCAACGGGTGGCCCCTCGGAATCTCCTAGCTGAGAAGTGGGAATAACAACAGTGTCCTGTATAGACAGCAGGGTTTGTGGCGCCATCCCAGGGCTTATCATGTGTCACCAGCTGTGTGACCTCAGTAAGATGTTTAACTTCTCAGTACCTCATTTTCCTTCTCTGTGAAATGGGGATAGTGGTCCCGGCCCTTTGACCTCAGGCCATTGTGAAGGGCAATGACACCCAGGGTGTGGCTTGCCAGGAGATGTTTGCTGATGTCCCCTGGCAGCAGTGGGGACTAAGCAGAAGCTGCGTCCTCAGCTTCCAAACTCACTGAGGCAAGGAATGAGGGGAAGTCCAAGCTAGCCGTTCAGGGCAGTGGGACACAGCTCACTGGGCAATGGGTCCAGGTCACTGTGTGAATGTGCACGTGTGTGTGTGCGGGCACAGATGAAAGGCAAGCAGACGGACCCAGGAGGTCAGCGCCAACCGCTGGTCCAGTTGCTAAGGACTTGCCTGACCCAAGCCACCTCTCCCCGGCCCACAGGACGTCAGGCTGTGGTGCCAGTGACTGGGAAGAGCCGGAGGTGGCGTGGGGAGAGGCAGCCACACTGTGCCCGCTGTGGCCACAGATGCTGTCCAGGGGCTGTCTCAGGGTCCTGCACACAGCACCAGCTGCCCGCGGCCCTGGAGGACGGAGGTTGGCAGGACGCCTTGTGACACTTGCCGAGCAGCTCTGGGGGTGAGCGGCCGACGTCGGGCTCCCGGGGCAACTGCAGGCGTACGTGTCAGAGCGGATCTGTGTCTGGGGTGGTAAGTGGGGTTAAACTCAAGGTCAGACCCGCCGATCTATTTTCACTCTGGCATGGCCTCGGGCGCCCTGTGCAGTGGTGGCTGGGACCCAGGTGCCCACTCAGCACTGGGGACACCCAGGGACAGCTGTCCCTCTACTCTGGATGCTGACCACCACCTGCTTTCTGCCCCTGCCTGGGATTCATGAGGTGCAAAGATCGGGGGGAAGGGGATCCAGGCCACCTTGCCCATTCCCAGTCTCCAAGACTTTCAGTGATCTCCATAAAGGAGTGGGATTCCGCTACGGGGGAGGGGCGGTAGGAAGACGACTGCATGCCCCGCCTCAGGGGGGTGGCTGGGCAGTGGCTCTACACTACTTGGAGCTCAGATTTCTGGTTGCTGGGGACTGAACCCAGGGCCTTCGCACTGAGCTACCTCCCCAGGCTTTTTATTTTGAGACAGGATCTCACTAAATCACCAAGTTGCCCAGGCTGGAATCAGACTTGAGATCCTCCTGCCTCAGCCACCCCAGAGTGTTGGGATTACAGGTGTCCACCACTACATCCAGTTTGGGGCCTCAGATTTCTGTACAAACCCAGTACTTAGCCTCCATCTGCTGTGTGTTGAAAATCATCAAGCTACCTGGGGCTCTTGGGTCTCCTGCCTTTCCCCAGCCACTGCTGGGAAGTACAGAAGGTGGAGAGGAGGGGAAAGAAAGCTCTTAGACCCAGCTGGACGGCAAAGGGGACTGAAAGCAGTCCACTTTCTCAGCAGAGTGAGAAAGATGGCAAAAGGGAAGCAGTGATGGGCAAGAAACATAGGGCAAACTGGGCATGATAGCACACACCTGTCATCCCAGCACTTGGGAGGCTGAGACAGGAGGATCACCATGAGTTCGAGGCCAGCCAGGGCTATAGAGCGAGACCCTGTCTTAAAAAATAAATAAATAAAAAAGGGAAATGCAGGGCAAGTCTGAAGTTTGCAGCAGGAGAAAGCGAGGCTGGGGGAAAGGCTTCCGGGCAGGCCACTAGTCTTGTGCATGTGTGTGGGTGGGGCAGGGCTGGCAGAGGACCTGCTCCTCGCTGCCTTTGGGGAGGCAGATGGCCGGTAGGGAGGACGCGTGGAATTCCAGAATGTCCCTGCGAGTCCGGGCTGGGAGGCCACCGAGAGCCAGCTGCTGGGCCTGCAGCCTCCCGTCCCTGCTGCCAGCTCTCCCGCCCTGTGAAACCTCCTTCACTCAGCCCGGGGATGCACCCGTTCTCACCCGGACCCAGCGCCGGCTGTGGCTTCTTCCCTCTGACCTATTTTTTAATCATTTGATAGGATTTCCCCCCAAACCAAAGTCCTGGCCTCCTGGGCCCGTCAGCTCTACCATGCGTCAAAACCGCCCTGTCACTTTGCGTTGGTTTCTCAGTCCGGCAGCCCCTCCCCGAGGGGCCCGAGAGTGGCGGCTAATTACTCTGCTGCCGAGACCCCCCTGCCCCCAGTTCTACTGAGGGGCCCTGGGGCTTCGAGAAGAAGCTTAGGCCTCCGCAGTGGAGCAGGAAGTCCTTCCTGCAGTCTAACCTCACGCTTCCCTCTGTCTTTCCACACCGATGCTGCTGGTGGAGACTAGAAGGGACATGGGCCATCACCTCGAGGGACAGAAACAAGCAACCAGCCCCTCACCCAGAGTTAAGGATGTTGTCACCCTGGCTGTCTCACAGAATTCTAGGGGGTGGTTTCTGCCACTGTCTCATTTTACAGAGCAGAAACCTGAGGCGGAGGGCAGAAGGGCCCGATCCAAGGTCATCTGGGGCCGGAATCAGAGCAGGATCAGAACTCAGCACTCTCCTCCGCAGCCAGGTCTCTGCCATCCTAGTCTGTTTGGGTTTCTGGGAAACTGTCCCTATTCCCCCACCCCACCCCCAGCTGTGTTCCTGCCCCGCGACCAGAGAGCTGCACGGTGGGGCCTCAGGGCCCCCCAGCTTGCCCCAGGCCCCATCGGGGACTTGCATCATCTCTCCCCGAAGTGTGCACCTGTTGTCCCCTCTTTCCTCCCTCCCTGGTCAGGCCAGCGTCAGCCATGATAATCTGAAGGACAAACCAAAGGGCCCTGGGCCAGGGGCAGGTGGGCCAGAGCAGACTCTCGAGGGAGGTCGACATTCGGTGGCCACCCTGAGGAACGGCAGACCCTGAGACACTGACAGATGTGGAGACAGACGGACAGTTGCCAACACATGACAGAGACAGAGAGATAGGTAGAGAACCTGACAGGTAGAGAACTCAGGACAGGACGTGAGCAGTTTCCACAGCTCCCTGGATGTACAGATGATGTACAGTGAGGTACAGAAGACACTGAAGCCAGGCGTGGTAGTGTACATGCTTGTAATCCCGGCACTCGGGGAAGCTGAGACAGGAGGAGCCCAAGTTTGAGCCCAGCCTGGGCAATTTAACAAATTAGCGATGCTGTCTCAAAAAAAAAAAAAAAAAAAAAAAAAAGGGCTGAACATATAACTCAGTTCAGTGCTGAGGCCCTGGGTTCAATCCTCCATACGGTAAAAAAAAAAAAAAAAAAAAAAGGACAGTGGACTCCAAGAGATGCAGAATAAGATAAACACAGCAGAGAAGCGCAGAGACCCAGAAGGTGTGGCGATCAGCAAACCCAGATAGGTCAGGTTCACTGGGAGCTGGAGAGGGCTTTGAGGACAGCAAGGGGCCAGGCAGGGGCTGTTTGGCTGTTCTCTGGCCAGAGGCCCCGGGGGTGGCTTGCAGGGAGGCCCAGCCTGGCGGAGCCTCACTGTGCCAGGAAGTCAGGCCGAGAGAGTGGATGGGAGCAGGGAAGACCTGGCAGCAGAGGGGTGAAGCCCGCCACCCTGTCCTCCCCTCCCATGCCCTTCCTTGGCTCTTCTCCCTCCACCCTCCCAGCTCTCTTTCCCCAAAGCCCTGGGAATCCCCCCACCCCACCCGGTAATCAGACCCTGCTTCCTGCCTGAGATTAAGGCTGAGTGGGGGTGGGGGGGCCCTCTCCCCAGGGCTCCCTGAAGCTCGGGCTTGCCCGTCTGTCCCCTGGCAGGTCCTCTGGCATGTGCCTGACATCTTGATGTCCCCCTGGAACATTAAAGGGGAGCCCTAGGCTGAGCGCACCCTCTGTGGTGTGGGGTGCCATGTGGGGAGGTGCGTGATGGCATGTGGGTCTGGTGTGAGGAGCTGGTGAGAGATTTTGTGAGAGGGGACAAACCATCAGAGATAGGGTGCCATGGCAAGGGAAGACTGAAATGCAGGACCCGGCTGCAGCCTGGAGCCAGAGGGTCAGGGCTGTCCAGCTCGGGGTGCCGGTGTGGCCGGGGGTGACCCGGCGTGGGCTGAGAACTGAGCCCTTGACCTTGGGACGGGGCCTCCCTCCTGCGTCCGTGCTGACCAGCCACCTGCTGCCAGTTGCTGGGGACTCGGAACTCTCGCAGCTGTCATGGTGGGGGGGTGACCTACAGGTGCTTGTCGCTCCCTCCCCGCCCTTGGCTGTTAATCCAAAGGTTCCGGCCGAGCTCTGGGAAGGGCTGGCAGTCTGGGCCCGAGGGGCAGGCTCAGAGTGGGTAGATGGGCAGAGGCCAGTGCTCAGGGAGCCCTGGAGGCTGGATGTGGGACAAAAGAGGTGGGCGGGGACTGGATTTCTGCAGCGGAGTTCTGTGAGTATGCGTGCAAGCGTGTGTGTGCATGTGTGTGTGGGCGTGTGTGGGACAGTGTGTGCCCTGGCTGGTGTGTGTGCTCAAGAACTCTGGCCCCTGGGCGTCATCTCACTAACAAGAGCTCTGCTGGGGCAGGGCCTAATCCTAATTTATTTGTGACCCCCGAGTCACCAGGGCCTGGCTCTTCTCAGGCTCAGCAGCAAGTGCGCAGGGACCGGCAAGCACGGGAGGCCAGCCTGTCCCTTTCAGATGGGGGTCCTGGGAGCACTTGGCCCTCCTGAGGCCCAAGGCCCTGAATGGGCCCTTTGCGGATGAGCCCGGAGGCAGAGGGCAGAAGGGGAAGATGCAGGGAGCTGCGAGAGCAGAGCAGAGGGACTGTTCTGCCTTTGCCTGGGGACAGAGCTCCACTTTTACAGGCAGCTGGTCACTTAGCTCATTTACTGCCCAGGAAACCAGGGAGGCTCAGCTACTTCAAGCGACTGGGGTGCAGCCCGGTGGTGGGGCGCTTGCCTAGCGTGTGCGCGGCCCTGGCTTTGATCCCCAGCACTGCAAACAACGCGGTCAGCTCTTTCTGGCTCCAGGACCGGAGAGTCTCAATGCGGGAGCCATCCTCCCTCGACCTTGGGGTGCACTGACTGGCAGGATGGAGACCGAGGTAGGGAGCCCGAGAGTGGCATGTGTGGAGCCAGAACATACAGATTCTGGGGCTCCCCACAGGCCTCCCTGCAGCTGGACTCTCTAGAGGCAAGTGCCCGAAGTCCACACACTAGCAGTGACCTCAGGGTGACCTCAGGGTGCCGTCAACGGGAAGCAACTGGAAAGAGAGTCTTGCACACTTGCGAGGGACAAGGGGTGAGGTTTTCTGAACCTGCACAAGGGGATCGTCTGACTTCATTATCATTCTCTCTCACACTCTTGGGAGGAGCACTGGATCGGGAGTCTTCCAGCCCTAGCTTGGCCTCACACGGGAGGTGCAACTTTGCTAAGTCACCGTCTCCCCTGTTTACCACCCAGCCTGCCTATAAAGTCTGTTTGTGGTTGGAGACCATCCCTGGCACGCTGGGCGTCCCTTCATCCCCGCCTCCCAGGGTCGCCTCCTAGGGGCTCTGTGTGCTGCTGGGAAGTGAGGGGATCCCAGGGGGCCTCGATCCTCTTCTCCCACCTCTCCAGCCCTGGAGCCTGGGAAGGGGGTGAGGTGGCAGCAGGAAGAGGAGGTGTCACCGCCAGGGTTCTTCTCACCCAAGCTGGCAGAGGGGCGGGACTGGCGATGGTGACACCAGGGCCACTCAGCCCCCGCTTTTCACAAGCACTTTCTTTTTTGGGTTGAGGAAATTGGAGGGAGGAGGAGGGGTGAGGAATCTGAGGTTGATGCGCCAGGCTGTGAGACCCTCTAATGGCCCATCGGCTTGTGGAGAGACCACCCCCAAGTCCCTGTTTCTTCCAGAGCTGTGTCCCCAGGGCCACCCAGTGCTGAGATCCACTGTCCCTCCTGCTCCAGAGCTCAGTCAGCCCGTTCCGAAGGAGGGAGATGGGGTGCTTGACCTGGAGATTAGTGTGGAAGACAGGAGGGAGAGAGAGGGAGGAAGAGGGCAGCGAGACACCATTTGGCCTTCCCCAGCCAAGCACTTAGCAAAAATGTCGCCTGAAAACAGATGGAAGCGTTTAGCAGCCTCGTGTCTCCAAGGGAGATCAGTCATTCAGGTGAGTCTTCTGGAAATCTCTTAAGTTTCACAAAAAATAGCCAAGGGTCTCAGGCTCACCGTCTTTGAAGCAATGGTGCCCCACTTTGAACAGCAGGCAGAAACTTCCGGCTTCCCCAGAGCCTGGGGAAATGGGTGGTAAAGGGTTGGGGAGGAGACCAGGCCCTGTTTCTGGTCCCCCTCTCAGAGGGACGCACTGGTCCCCCCAACTCTCTCTCTGGGTTGTTTCCGCCTCCTGGGGTCCCCAGCTTCAGCTTCCCCTGACAACCTGCCTCTCGTTCGGCTCTAGTTGGAAGCAGAGTGTCCCCATGGGCCCCGAAGGGCGAAGCCCTGTTGGGCTGGGACAGAAACAGAGATGGGGCAGCCCCCAGGGGAGGACTGGGGAGGGCAGGCATGAGGGAGAGGAGAATTTAACCTGTAACATGACGAAACTGTGTTAAAGTAGCTTTCAAAACACTCTTTTTTTTTTTTAAACCAAGAACATGTATTAGTACATTTTACATACAATGGTCACATTCATCACATTTATTTTGTACCTGTACATGATGCATCTTGGTTCTCCCCCCCTCTCAAAACACTCTTTAAAATGTAAACTTTATATACTGACATGCAAAAAATTCCATGACACCTTGTCGGGTGAAAAAAAACCCAATTACAAACCAACATGTGTGGTGTTTCTATGAAATGATGCATTTGTGTGTGCGAAAGACAGAAAGAGAGGTAGTGTAACATCTGGAAGGGTGTTCACGAAAATGTTAATCCTGTTTGCCTTTGAGGGCTAGAATTTGGGGTGATTTATAAAGCTTTGCTTCTGTTTTTCTGTTCTGCTTGCTTAGATTTATTTATTTGTTTTTTGTGAAACCCAAGAGATTTCCATAAGACTCACCTTTAGATTTTTAAAAATTTTATTTATGTTTTATTTTTATGCACGAGAAAACTCCTGGTGGTACTATTTTCATGCTGGGAGGAGGATACTTTTCATCAAAAACTATGATTACATTAGTTAGCAGAAAAGGAAAATCGAGGCAGAAGAGCGCACGCAGCCATCGGCCCAGGCCACCGGCGTGCACGTGCCGTTTCCTTCCTCCCCGCCAGCAGTCCCCATGCAGCTCTAACAAGATTGGAAAGTGCTGCGCACTGACATCTGCTAGTGTGAGGCTCACAGCCCGCCCTGAGAAGCAGATGTATTTGTCCCCTCAGGTCCCCGATGAGGAGGCCTCGGAGCTGACATTCAGGCAGGGAAGTGACTGACCCTGGTCACAGGCAGAGCCAGTCCTGGGGCTCTGCACATGGCAGCCCAGGGCCACCTGCAGAGCCCACGGCCTCCATCCCTGGGTGGGGGTCTGGGGACAGGCTGCTGCTGCTGCTGTGATCCCCTTCAAGGAACCAGCTGCCCGCCCAGCTCCGGGTCTGCTGAAGGGCTGAGGTGGAAGGTACCCAGACGGGGCCCTGGCCAGGAGAAAGAGGGCAAAGCTCCACGCAAAGTCACTCAGCACACAGTAGGTGCCAGTGACTAAGCCTGCCGGTGCTGCGACGGTGCCCAGCTAGTCCCCTCTGGGCCGCTGTCACCCCAGGCTTCCTGTAGGACAGGGCCTTCGAGCTGAGCCCTCAGAGATGATGGGCGGGACTTCCCCAGGGTCCCGGGGACAGAGCGGGCCCGGGCTTCAGGTGGCCGGGCTGACGCTCCCGGAACGCAAGCTCTCCAAGCGCGAGCGACAGGGGCGCAGAAGCGCGGACCGCTATCTCCACCGCGGGGGCGCGGGGCGCAGTCCTCCGGGCAGCGACGGCAGACGGCGGCGTAGACTGTAGACTTCTCCCGGCTGGGCCACGAGGGGGCGGGGCGAGGCGAGGCGGGGCCGAGGTGGCGGGTGGGGGACCCGGAGAGCTTCATAAAGCCACAGCAAAGGCCGGCGCGACGCTAGTGACAGCGGCCCGCGGGAGCGGGAGCCCAGGAGCTGCCGCGCGCCTGCCAGCCGCGGGCGCAGGAGCCGGGCGTCGCAGCCCAGGCCGGGAGTGGGGACCCCGGACCCGCCCCGGCGCCCTCCGCCCCGCCCCCCGCGCGGAGCGGGACCGGTGCCCGACGGCACGGGAGGCAGGTGCCCAGCGCGCCCCGGATGGGCGTCGTGGGGCCGGGCTGCCGAGAGATGCTGACGGGCACCGAGCCGATGCCGACGAGCGACGAGGGCCGCGCGCCCGGCGACCCGCAGCCGCGCTACTTCTACCCGGACCCGGGGGCGCACGACGCGGGCGACCGTCGCGGGGACGGCGGGCTCGGGGCGCCCTACGCCGGGGGCGCCCTGGTGCCCGGGCCCCCGGGCCGCTTCCTCGGCGCCTACGCCTACCCGCCCCGGGCCACGGCCGCCGGCTTCCCGGGCGCGCCCGAGCCCTTCCCGCCGGCCGCGGGCGCCGACGGCTTCCAGCCCCCCGGGGACGGCGGCTACGCGGCCCCCGACCCGCGCGCCGGGCTCTACCCGGGGCCGCGCGACGACTTCGCGCTGCCCGCGGGGCACGAGGTGTCCGGGAAGCTGCGAGTCGCGCTCAACAACCACCTGTTGTGGTCCAAGTTCAACCAGCACCAGACGGAGATGATCATCACCAAGCAGGGCCGGTGAGTGCCGCGCGCCGAACGGGGCACTTTTGTTTTCTTCCTTTTTTCCGTCCAGACCTTGTGGGCGTCTGCACACCCGTCAGTCCGGGCTCTAGCCCAGCGGCGAGGCGAGCGCGGCTGCGGTGAGGACCGGGAGCGCTGGGGAGGGCTGCCGTGCCCAGGTCCCCCCACCGAGCACCAGCCAGGCGTGCGGGGCGCAGGGCGTGGGGAGAGGCCGGCTGGCGCGGCCCGCGCTCCGGGGGTCGGCGCGGCGCCGGGAGCGCGCACGTGGGTCCCGTGGGGCCGGCCCCTCTGTGCGGCAGGCTGGCGAGTCGGCCCATCCTGACCCCCGTGCCCGCCCTAGGCTCCCTGTGCCCGCCAGCCCCCGTCGCTGCGCCCTTGCTCAGAGCAGCCTTGCAGCCTTGAAGGTGGTGCTGGGGTGGCACACTGGGATTCGGTGACATGGAGAAGCAGTCGCCAAGTTTTCTTTCCGGTGTAAGTTTGAGATCATATGTCACACGCGCGCGCTCGCGTGTGTGTGTGTGTGTGTGTGTGTGTGTATCTAAGTGTGTAGTGCAGAAGGGGGACAGTGAGGCTTGTGGAGGACACAGATACATTTAACCCAAATGCCCCAGGCCTAAGCAGGTGACCCTCCCCCGGGGTCTGAGGCGGTGACCAGCACTAGAGGGACCCTTGGAAGATGGTCCCTGAAAACATGCCCACTCCCCGGCCCAGATGTTCACTGACTCAGCCTGGGGAAGTTGGAAGGGGGAGCCCCGTGACTCTATGGGTCCCCGAGGCTCCTACAGCAGCCATAGCGTTTAGGGCTGAGGCTTCTGCTTCCGCCTAGCGCCTCCATGATGAGGAAAGAAAGAGAAACTTGCAATTTGTGTGGTGTTCCTTTAGTAAGCAACACTCTGAATGTCCCCCACACCTTTCCTAGTGGGGCCGTGTGGGTGGGGGACCAGCTGGGCACTCTGGGTGCAGAGGCGATTGTCACAGACGTCCTGGAGATGTCAAAGAGGACCAAGGGTGGGGCTGGGGACAGGCGCCGGGAAGGCCTCACCCGGCGAGTGCTCCGTCCAGGCTTTGGTGGCGCATCTCACCTCCAGGCAACATCTGTGGGTTCATGGGGGAAGGCGGCTCAGCCCCTTCTCTGAGGCCCTCTGATAATTCCTCTCTGGCTGCCCTACCCAGTCCCTCTCGGGTGTCCCCAAGCACAGGCCAGCTTCTGGTCCCCGCATGTCCAAATTGGAAGGGACCCAGAAGATCCCATCCAGCTCTCTTACTGCACACGGGGACACGGACCCGGAGACCTCAAGAGCTCCTGAGCTTCCCCAGCATGCCGTTGCTGACACAGTTTCTTCCTCTGTCCCTCCAGCCACCGGTAAAGACAGCTGACCACACTGTCCTATGGCCTCACTCCGTCTCAGGCACTTTCGCCTCCATGATTTCATCGTGTGGGGGGGGAGGGGGGCGAGTACTCTGTCCACTGTACATTTGGTGACACTGAGGTACAGGGACAGCTAGCTGGTGGCTTGCGTCTGTCATACAGAGGACCCAAGGTGGGCCTTCTGGCCGGGCTGGGCTTCTGCCCATCAATACTCTAGGGAGGGACTTCTGGGGTGTATATCATCCCCGCTCCGTGGTCTTCTCGCCCTCTGATTTCTGATGAATGATTTTCCTTGGAAAATTCCTGCTGTCTCCTTTTTAGATCCACGCATTTTATCCCACCCCACCAACCTTTTTTGGTACTAAGGATGGAACGTGGGGCATCATCTACAATAAAATTTTTATTATGGAAAAAAATCTGACCACACACAAAAGTCAACAGAAAGATACATCAGGTTTTCATCTACCCGTCACCCAGTTCCAACAGTTGTTAGTACCAGTCCAGTTTTGTTTCTTCTTTATCTTTGCTCATTTCCACCCTTCTCATAGTAATATGGTGAGTAATTAGTAAATCCCAGATGCTGTTTCACCCTTAAATCTTTCTCCCTGCACCTGTGAAAATAAATCTTCAAAAAATAAACACAACCACCATCATCTCAGCTACTCAGAAGGCTGAGGCGGGAGGATCTCCAATTCTAGGTCAACCTGGGTAGCATAGTGGGCCCCCCATCTGATCTCAGAAACAAGCACACACCCCCCCTACAGTACTATTAGCAAATTGGAAAAGAAATTCCTAATTATTAGCAAGTTTTACTGTTTCATGAATGCGTGCCTGTGTCTGTGTGCTTTATAATCTTTGACGTTGTTTTTGTTTTTCTGGTACTGGAGATATGAACACAGGGCCATTGCACTGACCTACCTCTGCAGCCCTTTTTTAATTTTTATTTTGAGACGAGGTCTCCCTAAATCACTGAGTTACCCAGACTGGGCTTGAACTTGCCATCTTCCTGCCTCAGCCTCCCAGAGTGCCGGGATGACAAGTGTGGCCACCCCAGCGGACTCAGTCCATACACTTTGATTCATCTTATGGGGCCATTTTGGGCCACATGGAGTCTCTGTGGATGGGGCTCACGGCTCCTCACCATTTCCTCTGATACCTGCCTGGATCAGGCCTCAAGGGCTGGTGCTGGGGCTTGGGGAAGGGACAGAGGACACGCCACCCATGAGGCCAGCGTGGCCCAGTGTCTTCTCGGCTTGGGCTCCTGTGATATGGGAAGTCTGTGACCATTTCCTCCTGCCCCAGGCTTTCGGGGTCAGCTAACAGTTTCCTTTCAGTCCTTCCATTCTGGCGGGCTGGCTGGTCCCTCCGTGGGTTCCAGTGGCCTGTCACTCACCACCGCATCACCCACGACTTTCTTCCTTTTTGAAAAAATCCCTCCACCCCAGGCCCACCCACAGCCCCGCAGCCTATGGCCTTCGGCTGACTCACTCTCTCCGGGGTCCTTCCTCTCCCACCCACCCCGGGCCGCCCTGGGCCACCTTGAGCCCCCTTGGGCCCCTCGGGGCTGCCCTGGGTGTGGACCAGCCGGCAGGCTTTCACCCCTGGGAGGGAATGGACAGGGCACCGGGGAGGACTGGCGTGCGGAGACGACCGATGATCGATTGATGGAGGCAGCTCAAGTTGGGTGGGAGGGGGACTGAGGACCAAATGGCAGCAGGGACCGCTGGGGACCCTGGGGCCTGAGAGTGGGGGTCGGTGGTGTTTCTGTGTGCTGCGCGGGTGCGGGGCAGGCATGGTGCCTCCAGGCCCACGGGCGGGGAGGAGCAGGCCGCTGGTCTCTGTGGGCGTGTGGGTGCGGGCTAATTGCTGGTAATCCCCACTTTTCTGGGTGTGATTGGCTGATTATTATAATTAAGGTAACTTTGGGGAGCTCTGCTGTTCAGTGGCTCAATTTGTATCTACATTTGTGTTTGTGAGTTAGGGGTGGGCAAAACGACAATTTCAGTCCTACAGTTGTCCTCTCCAGCCCTGCACTGTTAGTATTTTATTTTCCCCTCACCACATTCCCAATTCTGAGAATTTTTTATGCCTTTAAAAATTTTTTAGGCTTAAAGTTGGTTTCTATTAGGGCTAACGTCCATCATTTCTTTTGTGGCAGGTGAGAGGGTGCAAACAGTTTTTCTTATTTTATTTTTTTTAAGAGATAGGATCTCGAAAAAAATTAAAAAGAGAGAGAGACAGGATTTCTTCATGTTGCCCAGGCTGGCATTGGAATCCTGGGCTCAAGTGATCCACTTGTCTCGCCCTCCTGAGTATCTGGGACTACGGGAGCCTGCCAGTGCACCGCTCAACTTTTTTTTTTTTTTTTTTTTGAGATAGAATCTTGCGTTGTAGTTCAAGCCAGCCTTGAACTCCGGGCAGTCTTCCTGCCTCGGCCTCCAGAGTGCTGGGATCACAGGCATGCACCACCACACCCAGCGGGCTCAACTTCTTTTGTAGCTATTTGCAAATGGCCGTCTGATTTCTATTATGTGTGTCTGAAGTTGACAGTAGGAGGAGAGGCCTTGAAGGCCGAGTGCATTTTGCCACTTTGGTAGGTGTAAAGCGTTGCTTCTGTTATTGTTGGGCAGTGAACCCAGGGCCTTCACACTGGGCTACATCTCCAGATGTTTTTAATTTTTTTTTTTTAATTTTGAGACAAGGTCTTGCTAAATTGGCCTACCTAGGCTCTCCAGAGGTGGTACCAAGTGGGGTAAGCACCTGCAACCCCAGCACTCTGGGAGGCTGAGGCGGGAGGATTGTAAATTTGAGCCCAGCCTGGGCAATTTAGCGAGTTAGACCCCGGTTTAAAATAAAAAAAAAGTTGAGCTGGGGATTTAGCTCAATGGTTAGAGTGTTCGTCTAGCAAGCACAAGGCCCTGAGTTTGATCCCCAGCACCCTCCATAAAGAAAATTAAAAGGACTGGGGATGTAGCTCAGTATGAAGGCCCTGGATTCAGTCCCCAGTGGTAGCCGCTTATATCCCCACCGATGACCTCAAGAAAGCCCACTTTCCCACACCTTCCTCAGCATTAATATCAGTTTCTGAGCATTTTGTCAATTTGGCGACAAAACTATCTAGCTCCTCCTTATTTTAATTTGCACTTAAAAAACAGTGATGGAAGGAGGCCGGGAGCTGGGACTGCTGGAATGTTACCATGACGCTGTGAGGCACTTGGGGGACAGAGGGATTTGGGGTCTTGGTGCCGAGCGCAGGCGGGAGGGTGAGCAGCGTGGGGGCTCAGAGTGAGGCCATCTCATCTGCATCCCTTTCCAGCACAAGGTTATGTGAATCAGGGGCTATTTTGGGGTTCCAGCTGGTGGTGATGCTGGACTTTTAGGGTGAACCAGAGCCCTCCCGGCTCCTCTCCCCTGTACCCCTCATCTTCCTGCGTCTCCTCCATTTTGTGCTTCTAGAGATAAAAGCAGGACGGAGACCCCGGCACTACTCTCCTACCGAGGGGCCTTGGTTTCTTCAAATATAAAATAGGAAATAACATTTTATATCTCAAAGGCCTGGCGGGATGAACAGGCCAGGGCATCAGCAAAGGTTCAATAAATGCGTTTCAGGGCTGGGACGAAGCTCAGAGGTAGAGCACCTGCCTGGCATGCATGAAACCCTGGGCTCATCCCTAGTATATTAAAAAAAAAAAAAAAAAAAAAGGCATTCCCTTCCCTTCCTTTATTCCTACAAGTTTGGACGGGAACTGGCTACAAAATAGGAAACATCTGAGTGGCCTTACCGCTGTCAGAGGTTGAGATGTTTTGAGAGATGAGTTGGAAATATTGTGGTTTTTTTTCTTTGGGAGGGTGCTGGAGATTGAACTCAGGGCCTTGCACTTAGGCAAGTGCTCTACCACTGAGCTAAATCCCCACCCGCCCAACATTTTTTTTTTTTTTTATGAGAGTCTTGCTATGTAGCTCAGGCTGGCCCTGAACTCATAGCACTCTTTCCCTCACAGTCTCCCAAGTGCTGGGATGACAGGCCCAGGCAGAAATTTTTAATTCTGAAACATGGTCTTGTTGAGTCTCTCAGTTGCTCAGACTGGGTTTGAACTTGGGGTCCTCCTGCCTCAGCCTCGCAGAGTGCTGGGGTTACAGGTATGCACTCTTGCATCTGGTTTGAGTTTCACATCTTTTGAGCTTCCAGACAGCCTGCAGAGGAAAGATGGGCCAGAGTTATTATCTGTATTTACAGGTGAAGAAACAGATTTGGTTTGGGAGTAAACTTATCCACAGTCCTAGCACCAGCACATCCCTTTTTCTGGGGGAAACAGAAATATGAGAGCACCCTCCTGGGACACCCCAAAGTTGTTAGAGATGTGTTTTGGGGACCCGCTGGGACTGGCACCCACCCAAAAGTGCTGGGACCCTAGAACCCTTCCCCACTCCAGAGTTTCTGACTCAGCGACCAGGGCAGGGAAGAGTGGGGAGGGAAGAGGGGGAAGGAGAGGGGAGGGGGAAAGTGGGGATGAAAAGCACTTTTTTTTTTGAGACAAGGTCTCGGCTGGGTGTGGTGCTGCACGCCTGTAATCCCAGCACTTGGGAGGCTGAGGCAGAAGGATCACTGCAAGTTCGAGGCCAGCCTGGACTACGTAGTCAGTTCAAGGTCAGCCTGAACTACATAGTGAGACCCTGTCTCAAAACAAAACAGGCTGGGAATTTAGCTCAGTTCTTAGAGTACTTTCCTAGCAAGTGCAAGGCCCTGAGTTTGATCCCCAGCACAAACAAAGCAAAACAAACAAACAAAAAAAAGAGATGAGGTCTATGCAGATGCAGTTCAGGCTGGTCTTGGACTCACTGTGTAGCCCAGGCTGGCCTCAAACTTGTGGCAATCCTGCTGCCTCAGCCTCCTGAGTGCTGGAATTACAGACCTGCACCACCACACTTGGCTGAAAAGCACTTTCTTTTTTTAGGAGGGAGGTGGTGGGGATCGAACCCAGGGCCTTGTGTTTGCTAGTCAAGCGCTTGGTCTACCATTGTGCTAAGTCCTCAACCCCAGAAAAGCACTTTCTTTCTTATTTTATTTATTTTACCAAGAACATGTATTGGTACATTGTATACAAAATGGTCATATTCATCATGGTTATTTTGTACCTGAACATGATGTGTCTTGGTTTTCCTCCCTCTTGCCCACCCCTCCCTTCGCCTTCCCCCTTCCCTATTTACAGCAGGTTTATTTATATTTTCCCATTTTTTCCCTTTCCTCTTTCTTTTCTTTTTCTCTTCTTTCTTTTCCCCCTTCTCCCTTTCTAGTTCTCCTCTCTTTTGAATATTATCTTCCTTTTATATAATATCTATTAAACCTCTTTATCCTTATTTACACTTATGGTTTCTCATATGAGAGAAACAATTTGATCTGTACTCATGAGTGTCTGATTTATTTCACTTAAGAGTATGTTCTCGGGCTGGGGATTTAGCTCAGGCGTTAGAGTGCTCACCTTGCAAGCACAAGGCCCTGAGTTTGATCCCCAGCACACACACACACACCAAAAAAGAGTATGTTCTCGAGGTGCATCCATTTACCCACAAATGTCTCTGGTTTATCCTTTTTTATGGCAGAGTAGTACTCCATCGTGTAGACAAAGCACATCTTCTTCAGCCATTCATTAGTTGTTGGGCATTTAGGTTGTTTCCAAGACTTAGCTATTACAAATTGTGTTGCTATAAACATGGTTGTGCCGAAAAGCACTTTTGAGGAGGGTTTGTGTCTGACAGTCCTGGTCTTCCCGCTTGGGTTTGAAGTGGGAGATTCAGCCACTGGAGCTGGCAGCGGCCCTGGCACTGGCGGGCTGGAGGCTGGCACGAGGGTGCCTC
Source organism: Hystrix cristata (assembly GCA_004026905.1). Lineage (NCBI taxonomy): Eukaryota > Metazoa > Chordata > Mammalia > Rodentia > Hystricidae > Hystrix > Hystrix cristata. The sequence continues at coordinate 101,865 of PVJO010004880.1, forward strand.
GGCGGCAAGCAGCAGTGCAGGTGTGGCTGGGAAGGCCAGTCCCAGCAGAGCACGGGACCCCTCCGTGTTTTGGGTGGTCCTTGGGCAGGTGATTAGCGATGGCTGGGTGGCTGGCTGCGGCACTGGGGGTCCTCGTGGCCATGGCGACCATGGAGGCCATGGTTGTATCGACAAAGAGACTGGGGTTAGGGTGATGGCGGTTCTGATATTGGGGGCAGAGGTGGTCACGATGGAGATGATGGAGTGGTAGAGATGGTTGTGGTGGGAGAAGGCTCATTCTTGAGCAAACTCCATCGTGGAGGGGACACTGTGGCATCGCACCCCTTGTTCCTGGGGACCAAGACCCAGCACCAGGGCTGGCCCCCACATGGCCCTCTCTAGGAAGGTTGGGAGCTCCCTGACTCCTCAGGACTTTAGAGACTTCCCTGAGGGCCAGACGGGGGCAGGCCAGGAGCGTGGCCCGCAGGGCTGTGTGTGCCAGGAGTCACGTGAGTGGAGGGATGGGGACCAAGGTTCTGCCTGTGCAGCCCTGGCTTGTGCCTTTGCCCTCCGGGGAGCACGCTGTGGTTAGGGATGGGCAACGCTCTGAGGGGCGAGCCTTTAAAATGCGCCCCCGGGGTCTGGGGCTGTAGCTCAGCGGTACAGTGCCTGCCAGCAGACCTCAGCACCAAAAAAGAAAAAAAGAGAGAAAAAGAAAAGGACACAACAAAACAAAAACCATAAGCCAGATGTGGCAGTGCACATCTGTAATCCCAGCACCTAGGAGGCTGAGGCAGGAAGATCCCTGAGAGTTTGAGGCCAGCTTGAGCTACATAGCGAGACCCTGTCTCAACAAGAATGAAAAAAAAAAAAGAAAAGGAAAAAACCATAAATGCGTACACTTTAATTGTTAATTGTTTGGCCCCTGGCCAGCCCCTGGGCCCTGGTGAGCAGGCAGAGGCCGGCGTGGGCAGCCACGTGCACCCAGTGGCCAGCCACTGAGCTGGGGCTGATGGTGCTGAGGGGCCGTCTCTCCCCACAGGCGGATGTTCCCATTCCTGTCCTTCACCGTGGCTGGGCTGGAGCCCACCAGCCACTACAGGATGTTTGTGGACGTGGTCCTGGTGGACCAGCATCACTGGCGGTACCAGAGCGGCAAGTGGGTGCAGTGTGGCAAGGCCGAGGGCAGCATGCCAGGTTTGTGCCCCTGAGAGTGGCGGGTGCCCCCAGCGAATCCCCCAGCCCCTCACCCCTGAGGACCAAGCTCCTTACCCACCCCGCCCATGTCCCGCTTCCCTTTAGCTTCCCTCTAGCCCTGCTTTTCTCTGGTCTTCTGCGCCTGACCCCGGCATCCTACCCACCCCCCCAGAGCGGGCACAGCCCTGCTCACCAGGCTGTGTCCCGGGGCAGTGCGAATGCTGTCCACCCCGTCTGCAGGGAACCGCCTCTACGTGCACCCGGACTCCCCCAACACCGGTGCCCACTGGATGCGCCAGGAGGTCTCCTTCGGGAAACTGAAGCTCACCAACAACAAGGGTGCCTCCAACAATGTGACCCAGGTAGGCGCGCCTCCCTCCAGGCGGCCACGGGAGGTCCCTCGGGGATGACACTGTTCTTTAAATCCATTTATTTTTTCGGGTGCTGGGGATCGAACTCACAGCCTTGGGCTTACTAGGCAAGTGCTCTGCCACTCGAGCTAAATCTCCAACCCCTAAGTCCATTTTTTTATTGTCGGGGTTTTTTTATGAGACAAGGTCTTGCTGGATAGCCCAGACTGGCCTCAAACGCATGGTGATCCTCCTGCCTCAGCCTCCCCAGTGCCTAGCTTAAAAGCTCTCTCTTATGCTAGTATGTTGATCACAGTGGACTTCTGGGGGCAGGAAAGGGGACAGGGGCTAGAACTGGTGTCCCAAAGAGGCTGGAGACCTGAGTTAGAGTCATGCGGTGGCCGGACGGAGGAAGGGACCAGATGACGTCAGGGCCCTTTAGGCCGTACCGGGGCCATTGTCGGGGGCGCGGAGGGTCCACCGGGCTGCAAGCCCTCCCACAGGCGCCGCAGCAGGATGGGGACCGTGGGTCTCCCTTGGCCGTGCGCCTGTCGACCGCTCTGCAGATGATCGTCCTGCAGTCCCTGCATAAGTACCAGCCGCGGCTGCACATCGTGGAGGTGACCGACGGGGAGCCCGAGGCCGCCTGCGCCGCGGCCAACACGCACATCTTCACTTTCCAAGAGACACAGTTCATCGCGGTCACCGCCTACCAGAACGCCGAGGTGAGCCGGGCGGCTGCAGGCGGAGCCGCAGTGTCCCGTGGGCCGGGCAGGAGGGCTTTGGGACGTTCGGGACTCAGATGGCCGTGTCCGCTCTGTAGATCACGCAGCTGAAAATCGATAACAACCCCTTTGCCAAAGGATTCCGGGAGAACTTCGAGTCGTAAGTGCCGCCGGGTCCGAGTCACTTTCGGTCCTTTGGGACAAGTCCTCTCCCAGCCCCGGAGGGAGGAGGCGGAGGGCGGGTCAGCGAAGGGGCTGCACTGGCCTCCCGGCCGACCGCCTCTGCGGGTGACCCCGGTTTTCTTGCCTCCCGTTCTCCGCAGCATGTACGCCTCTGTTGACACCAACATCCCCTCCCCACCTGGACCCAACTGTCAGCTGCTCGGGGGAGACCCCTACTCCCCTCTCCTCTCCAACCAGTACCC
>PVJO010004881.1:0-103360 GCA_004026905.1 Hystrix cristata
CTACATAGCAAGATCCTGTCTCCAAAAAAAGAGTAGGGGAGCAAATGAAATGAACAGACACTTCTCAGAATTGCCATGTTTCCCTGAAAACAAGACCTACCCAGAAAACAAGTCTTAGCATGATTTTAGAAGAGACATCCCTGCTACAACTTGTTTTCTAGGTAGGTCTTATTTTCAGGGAAACAGGGAAGACATACAGATGGCCAATAAATAAATGAAAAAATGTTCAACTTCTCTGGCCATTTGAGAAATGCAAATTAAAGTGACACTGAGTGTATCATCTTATTCCAGAAAGAATGCTCATCATCAAAAACTTAAATTATAACAAATGCTGGTGAGAGGCTTCAGGCTTCATATCTATTTATCCTCAACCCCATGTCCATTCCTTCTATACTGTGTGGGAGACATGTAAACTAGTACTGTTACCAGGTAGGTTCTTCCCCTCCTCGAGGAAAGAACTGAACAAGGCGGGGCAAAAAGTAGTTCTAAAGTTTTATTTAAAATTATAGAGAAAAGAAGAAAAGGAAAGTTGAGCATAACAATAGATACAGCAAAATGTGTACCAGGCCTAAATGTCATGGCAGGGGTCACCATGAAAAGGCATGATAGCCTTGGCACTGGGTATGCAGATACCATCGTCCCATGGGAGGGAGAAGAGAGAGCTCTCTCTCTGGTGGTGCCATAGAAAGAGAAGAGAGAGCAACAGCTTGCTTCCGGTGTGGCTTCTATTTATTGAACGGAGTTCCCATGAAAACTTGCGAGAACTCCCTACAGTCTGCATGAGAGGGGTTCTGCTTGAAATTGGCGCCTCAGGCTGATGTCAGGTCCAGGCCACTCCCCCAGGGCTGAGGTTGGGTCCAAGCCACTCCTCCACGTCACGTTCCCTTGCCCGCCAGCCTTAGCCATGCCCAATTCCTACCTCAGTACCACCATTATGGAGATCAATATGGAGATTCCACAAAAAATTAAAAATAGAAATTCCATTTGACCTAATTAGTTCCTATGCCTTCTCTAGTCAAATATGTCATTTTATAGAGATTCATGCATATCATGTTTATAGAAGCACAATTTATAATAGCTAAATATTGGAAACAGCCTATATTCCCATCAACAAATGAATGGATAAAGAAAATACAGTATTTATACAGAATGGAGTACTACCCTGCCATAAAGGATAAATTTGAGGCATTTGTTGGTAAATGGATGCAACTTGTGACCATAATGTTATGTGAAATAAGCCAGACACACAGGCTTAAATATTTCATGGTTTCTCTTGTATGAGAAACCCAAAATATAAACAAAGACTAAAATGTAGGGAGATGCTTTCAAATGGGAAGGGAAATAAGAGATAGTGGGATAGGAAACAAGATAGTGGATGGAATGAGAGGGAAGGAAAGGATTAAAAAAAGAAGAAAAAAATGGAAATAGAACTTTTGCAAATGGGAAAGGGGTACAATAGTTGGAGAGAGCAGAAAGGGATGGGAAGGAAAGGGGACAAAAAAGAACTAAAATGTGTTCTATACATGTGCAAACTCTCCATGATAAATATAATTATTATGTACTGCAAATATGTACTAACAAAGAATAAAATGAGTTTAAAAAAAAAAGCAGTATTACAAGTTTTCCTAATCAACTTATATGTGGACTGAAACAATCCCTCTTATTTTGATGTGGCCAAGCCAAGCCAAAAGCATGAACACTCATTGTCCAAACTCTTATTAAAGAAATATTTTCTCTATTATCAAGGAATATTTCCTGCTTGTAGTACACAAATCTTCAATTTTTTGAAGAGGAATTTTATCTCCTCCCATCATTGCTGAAATTCTTAAAGATTGGCATTCCATTTTGCGGCTGTTTTCTTATGAATACATTGCATTACTTCAGTCCAGTTGCCCTTCGGTCAGGAAGGGCTGGGTTGCATGTAGGTATAAGATTCATGATGTGGTTATCAAGAGTTGATTCGAATGCTGTGTTGACACAGAAAGCTTCCCGCTGCGCACCTGTTCCTCCAGTGTCTGGCTAACCTTGCAGGAACAGGTCCACCATCAACAAAGAATTTACTTTGATATGCACTCTGGTGACATCCTGGCTCCTAGCCAGACCCGGGGTGAGGGCCTGAGATAAAGTGGGGCAGGCCCATTTCCCAGAGGGGAGCATTCCTTTGTCAGAACATAGATAAATATGGGCACAACACCCAGCTTGCTTGCTCCCTGGGGTTCTCTCTTCTCCTTCTCCTTCTTTTGTTTTTTGCACCCTTGAGGCTACTGAATGTCCCCATGCGCCAGTGGGGGCTGCTGGTCCCCCTTTGTTGTGTCCCCACAATGGCTGCTGATTTCTTCTTTCCAGCCCTTGAGGCTGCTGGATGTCTTTCTGCGTTGGTGGGGGCTGCTGTTGGTTGCACCTCCATGACTGCTGTTTTCGTCTTGCATCCCACGTGGCTGCTGCTTCTCTAGCAAAAGTTAAGATCTCTGCTTGAACTACTCCTGTGCTGCAGATTGCCAGTGATAGAAACAATGGATTGGTGGTAGAATTTCCTAGAGTTTCCCCCTTTTCTCTTACTTTCTTTATTGTTATTAAATAACTTAATTGGTCTTTGTAAGTGGTGTCTTGTCTCCTTCCCCGTGAATCAAGCCCTGAGATAGTAACCTTGCTGTTACAGTAGGAAGACAAGAACATATTACCTGAATATGCTACCTCTTCCGCTCTTTTCATTATTCATTGGGATAAATCAGCACTGATTTAACAGCAGGCCCAACTTGCTTAGGGTGATGCTGCTTCTCTCCTTCTCTCACCTTTCACACCGAGACCTGCCACAAAACTGGCCTGTTTTCTCTCTTTCGCGAGTCTCACATCTATTCTATTCCCTAATCAGGCCTGTTACTGAAATCTCCTAAATGCATTATTTGCCTCCACTCTCACGTGTGAAGCAGGTTACACCATTGCCGAGGTATGGTCCTTTAAAGATTCACTACAGAAGAACTTCAGCTCTCCTCACATGGGGTGCAAGACCCTCCTGGTCTGGCCTCTATTATCTCTAGACCTACACTGGCTGTTCTTGCTGCTGCTAATATCGCGGTGCTGGGGATCAAATCCACGGCCCTGTGCATGCTAAGCAAGAGCTCCTCAACTGAGCTACATCTCCAGCTCTTGCCTTCCCCAGTGTGGTAGCTACTAACCAATGAGGCTATTTAATTTTTTCCACCATCTGGTGAGAAGCTTTATGGTTCCATAAATTAGCTTCCTATGCACTTTGAAGTAGTTAAAAGTCATTTCCAGATTACTGCAATAAATATTTATCAAAAATAGGAATTATCTCAGTAATCATATAGATTTCTTTCCATCACTAAAGACTTTCATATATAACTGTTCTGTATCAGGAAACTTACAAATGTCACAAGCAAGCTAAGTAATGGTCTATGCAGGACAGAAAGAAAATTCTGCTAGAGAAACCGATGAAGCACTTTCCCCATTGCACATTTAATTACTGTTTTTCATAAAGACAACTAGCTTTGCTTTGCAGTGCTCAATCTGAGAGGGAATGGAAGAAACCAACAGTTTTAGGACAAAAACTGCTTTCATAAAAAATCTCCAGCATGATCCACAAGCAGATTTTTCTGATAATGCTATCAAAACTTAAAGAGCCAAGAAAAGCAGGTTAGGTATCAATTAGACATCAATAATAATGCTAGGAAACCTCAGCAACCATAAACATGCTGTCTGTGTACCTGAAAAAGCAACAAATCTCATGCATTTAACATATTTATCTTGAAACTCATATATACATAATTCCATTAGGGATTCCCCACATGGTTAATGTTCTGGACTGTCCTAATATGTCCTAACCATGACTACATCTCTACTGTGAAGACAGCACCAAGAATCAGAGCAGGAGGATGAAGCACCTGTGTCTTTGTTTCACAGGAAAATGTAAAAACAGCAATCACCTCTCTGTTCCATATACCTGGATATCTATCATTGGCTCATCACAATCACAAAATGCTAACTCCTAAGTATGGGGGACGGGAGCTGGGGGTAACCTGCTACATATTTCTCTCTGGTCTCTACACCAAAATGTCTATGTCACTTATGACATTACTTCAATATTCTGTGTCCCAAAATTAAACAGGAAAACACAAACTTGCTAATTTTCACTTACTCCAAGAACTCAAAAACAGATAAAATATTTTAAGTTCTCTTAATATAAACCTTAGTTTTCACATTTATTAAATAAGGTATTTTAAAATTACTCACACATGAGAGTTGGATGTATTTATGTGCTTATTTGGAAGAGAACTACTGAATTTATTCTCTAAAAAGAAAAAGAAGACCTGAAGGGTCATATTACTGGAGCATTTTAAACGTGTGGACATGTTATCTTCTAAGCCTCAACCAGAGCAGCTTGTACAAGTAGGTAATGAGCATTGCCCTATTAAACTAGAGATGTCTGACGTGGCAGAAGCCAGACACTGTCACTTCACTTCTCTCTGTTGACTCCCATTGCTGGAATAGTTGCAACTCGCATAAATATATTTAATGTAGCCATGTAGCTTGCCAACATCGAACTGATATGATCATCCTTTGAACTACATACACTGGTGTTATTTCTGCGCCAATTACCTTTTGAGTATCACACAGAAAGAATATATTGAAGAGAACTAATCTACCACCCACTGCCACCGAGTACAGCCTGGTACCAGCAACAGTGGTAGGTGGAAGAAACATGAATCCCAGTGAAGGCACGAAGCCAAGACCCAGGCCCATGCCCAGAGGCTCTTCCATGTTTAGAAATTTCTCATTGAGCACACATGCAGCCACAGTAGTTAGGCTGCCCACATGCTGGCCATCTACCACACGGTTCTGACGAGGAAAAGGACCCCCCGATATGGTCAGAGGTGCCATCCTGCACCCAACATACTAGAATGCAGCAACCAGGCAAGACGCTTTTGCCTGGACCCTGCTCATATGGTATGGCTTGTACCTGCCTTCTTGCTCCAATCATGGCTGCAAGGTCGCACCAATTATCACCCAAGAGCCTCTCACCATGAAGTTCATGAGAACAGGACTTTTAGCTACTGTCAAAGCAGACAAAGCTGTTAAACCAACACTTCCTGCTAAGCCCATGTTGGTAGGATCTATCCTGGCCTTCACATACTGAGGCCAAATTACAGCCTTTTCAGTCGCTCTGGTCTGTTGAGACATCGTGCCACAGCAGCACGATGGTCTCAGACAGCAGCCACCCCTCCGGCAACAAACCATCTTCCTGTCTGATTGATTTTAAACATTTTTTCCATGGACCATTCGAGTGCTGCCTCTAGGGCAGTTTTCCCATAGAGGATTCCGATATTCCCTACTGGGGCTAAGAGCCCTTGATTCTTCAATGATGGAACTCTTCACAAGGGCACGTGGAAAAACCCTGAAAGACACATAAGTCTTGCAGCCAGCAGGGTGAAGTACCTGGCTCACCAAGCAGGTCTGAAAGCTTAGCTCCCCATCACCCTGGAGCTCCCCTTCAGGGTCCACGGAATGCCCAAGCCCCTCCTCCTCGACCCTCCGTTTGTTCCTTCCTTAAGGGTTCTGTGCTTGGCTATTTGAATTCATATTAATTAAAATGAAATGAAATAAAAATTCATTTCTTCAGCTGTATTAGCCCTGTGTGACTAATGGCTACTCAATCAGGGAAGATGGAGAAGATTTCCATCAAGGAAGTTCTGTCGGACACCAACCTCACCCCTGCTGCACCTAAACTCACACTTCAGATGACCCACTTTGCTGTGCTGCAGCTGAAGTGATTTGCTTTGACAGGATTACTTGTCCAGCCCCATTGTGCTCTTCAAAGTGCATCTCATCTACCTCCCTGCGCGGTGAGGTCTTTCTCAACCAAACATTCTACCTTTGTACAGTGAGTAACCTTTTCACTTGCGCTCCCAGCGTGCCCCGCAGACTCCTACCACAGTGCCCCTAACACTCCATGTCACCTGCTACTCATGTCTCTCCCTTCACTATGGTGCGCATTTGGGGTTGGGGCAGGGACCTAATCAGACTCAGTGTTGTGTCCTCAGCTCCTAGACTAGTGCCAAAACTGCAGGAATGCTAATAAGTATTTCTGTGAATAAACACTGAATATTCTAAAGTCAAGATTCTTTCAGACTACAAAAACAGAGAACCCTCTACACTAAATTTCCCAATGATGGGTAAAAACCTTGAAAAAGTATGTTTTCAGACAAATCATGAAAATATTGTATATCCTCTTTTAAATCACAGTGTCAAGTTAAGCTTGCATTTCCTTCAAAATTAATCCTCAAGAATCCTGACAGTTGGAGAGGATGAAGGAAGTGGCTTGACGGGTGTAACGATGAGCTCGGAGGCGCACAGCGCCGATTCTCAGGTGCACGCTTACAACAGAAAAGCCCAAAATCTGCCTAGCCATTCGAATCTCTGTTAAGTATCTAGACTAAAAATAACTGAAGGGAAATGTTCCAGTATAAAAGTAACACACGCTCTTTAAGAAGAAATTCTGGGGATAGGTAAAACTCTTGAAGACACAGACATAGGCAAGAACTTTCTGAAGAGAACCCCAATTACAGAAGAAATAACAGCAAGAATCAATAACTGGGGTTGCAGCAGAATAAAAGCTTCTGCACAGCAAAGGAACTCACAAACAGAGTGAAGAGACAACCTACAGAAGGGGAAAAAATTTTACCAGCTTCTCCTCAGACGACTAAGATCCGCAATATAAAAAGAACTCAAAAAAATTAGGGCCCTTAAATTTAAAGACCTAATCCAAAAATGGGCATCTGAAATGAATAGACATTTCTCAGATGAAGAAGTACAAATGGCCAACAAATACATGAAAAAATACTCAACACTGCTGGTCATCAAAGAAATGAAAATTAGAACACTGAGTTTCCATCTCACTCCAGAAAAAATGGTTATCATCAAGAAATAAACCAATAACAAATGCTGGCAAGGTTGCAGTGGTCGGGGGAGGAACCTTTCTCCATTGTTGGTGGGCGTGTAAATTGGTTCAACCATTAAGGAAATCAGCATGACAATTCCTCAAAACACTAAAACTAGAGGTTCCATCTGGTCCAGCTATTCCCCTCGTAGGTATCGTCCCTAAGAGTTGAAGATATCATATTACCGTGATACATGCATACCCATATCTATAGCACACAGTTCATAATAGCTAAATCTTGGAAGCAACCTATCTACAAAGAAAATATGGTATTTATATACAATGGAGTACTACTCTGACATAAAAAAGATAAATTTGAGGTATTTTCAGGGAAATGTATACACCCTGAGACCACAATCATAAGTGAAATAAACCAGGCACACAAATTTAAATATCATATTACTTCACTTGTGTGAGAAATCCAAACCACAAATAAGGAGCAAAATGGGGGAGAGATATTAGGAAGCAGGAAGAATTTGTTCAACTGGGAAGAAGAACAAGAGATGGGGAGGGAAGAAAGAGAAAAGGGATTTAAAAAGAAAGAAAACTGGAAATAGAGCTTTTATAAATGTGGAGGGGAAGAAGAGTTGGAAAGAAGGGAGGGAAAGGGGACAAAAAGAAAGAATTAAAATGTGCTACTGGGGGAAGAGGGGGGAAAACCAAGATGTATCATGTACAGGTACAAAATAGCCATGTTGATTATGATCATTATGTATGCAATGTACCAATACATGTTCTTGGTAAAAAATAATAAAAAAATTGAAATACAAACAATAAAGATATGTATGTCTTTTTAAAAAAAAAAAAAAATAAATAAATAAATTAAAAAAAAAAAATAAAATGTGCTACGTAAATGTACACATCCCCATGATGAATGTAATCATTATATACTGTAAACATGTACAAATCAAATATAAAAATACAATAACAAATGCTGATAAGGCTGCAGGGGAAAAAATAACCCTTCTCCATTGCTGGTGAGAATGCAAACTAGTACAGCCACTATGGAAATTAGTACGGAGATTCCTCAAACAACTAATGGTAAAAACTCCGTTTGACTCAGCTGGTCCCCTTCTAAGCATCTTCCCCAGAGTTAAAGATGTATTATAGTGATACGTGCATACCCATGTTTACAGCAGCACAATTTCTAATAGCTAAATCTTGGAAGCGGACTATGTCTATCAACAGGTGAATGGATAAAGAAAATGTGATATCTACACACAGTGGAGCACTACTCTGTCATAAAGGATACACTTGATGCATTTGTAGGGAAATGGATGCATTTGAGACCATATTGTTAAATGAAATAAATCAGACACACAAATTTAAATATCATGTGGTTTCTCTTATATGAGAAACCCAAAATATAAAGAACAAAATAAAAGATAGATAATAAGAAATAGGGAGATAGATCCTTTGCAAAAGGAAAGGGGTCAAGAAATAGAGGAAAGGGTTGGGGATTTAGCTCAAGTAGTAGAGTGCTTGCCTAGCAAGTGCAAGGCCCTGAGTTCAATCCCCTGTACCCCCTCAAAAAACATGGGGAAAGGGGGAGAGGGGAGGAGAAAGGGATGAAAAAGAATTAAGATGTGTTATGTACATGTACCAATAACTCCCCACCAAGAAACATAATCATTAAGTATTGCAGACATGCATTAATAAAAATATTTTTAGAAAGATTTTTAGGATAAAGCTCTACTACCTATGGTTTCATTAACAAAAGATTGGTATTGTTAACATGTTTGGGTAATTATTTCTATATGTTGATTCACATTTGTCACACATTTCTGTATAAACTTACACTACTCTTGTACATTCATGTCTTACTTTGGATACTTTTTATGTAATTCAGGGGATGTATCACAATTTGCCCAAGTATTCCTCTGTAGTTTACCAATTTCAGATTTTCACCATGATAAAAAATACTGGGACAGATGCCTTTCAGTACAAGCAATTTTGTGTTACATATAACTTCCTCCAGGAAGATTTCCAGACATAAAATTTCTGAGGTTTTTTTTTTTTTAATTCTGCCTCATTTTATTACTTTGTTCTTGCTGGTAGTACCTCCAACTGTGCCTAGCACATGGGGGACACTGATATCTGTAGAATGAATATGAAATACTAAGCAAGAAAAAGCTCATTTGATATGTAGATTACCAAAGGCATGGCAGAGGTACATCATGTGATCAATTTCAAAGAAGGCTCTGTAACTACTGCTGATGGTCATGTTGCTGTTTCAATTAATAAATTTTATTTTTCTACAGCAGCTTTAGCTTCCTAGATGAAGTGAGTGGAAAGCACAAAGTTCCTGTCTACCTCTCTCCCCCACCACCCCCACTACCAACATCCTGCACCACAGCAGCAGCGCTTGTTATGCTGACGAGCCTGCATCGACAAAGCCCTGTGGTCTGAGCTCTAGAGCACGCATCAGGGTTAGCGTTTGGTGTCGATTGGGCCGAATGCACAAATACGACCAGTATCCACCACTATGATATCATACAGAATTCACTGCTCTAAAAATCCTCTGTGCTTTGCGCATGCATCTCTCTTTCCTTAACTCCTGTAATCACAGATCCTTTTATGTCTCCCTAGTTTTACCTCTTCCAGTACGTTATACACTTGGATTCATGCAGTACACAGCCTTTTCAGATTGCCTCTTTCACTCAGAAATATGCATTTAACTTTTCTCCATGTCTTTTTGTGGCCTAATAGCTTATTTTTATTGCTGAATTGTATTTCACTCTATGTATGTTGTAGAGCTTATTTACCTGTTCACCTATCAAAGGACATCTTGGTTGCTTCCCAGGTTAGGCAATTGTGAATAGTTTATGTACAGGCTTTTATGTAGACACAAGTTTTCAGCTCATTGGGGTAAATACTAAGAGTGCAATCACAAGATAAGAGTATGTTTAATTTTGTAGAAAATGTCAAATTGCTTTCTGAAGTGGCTATGCTATTGTGCATTCCTAACAGCAATGACAGAAGAGTTCCAGTTGCTCCACTTCCTTGCCAACTACCATAGCATGGTCAGTGTTTGGTTTGGGGCCATTAAAATAAGTGTGTAGTGGTCTTGTTTTAATTTGCAATTCCATAAGGACATAGGATGTTGCGCATCTTTCCATTTGCTTATGTGTTATCGCTATGTCTTCTTTGGTGATATGACTGTTGAATTTTTTGTTCATTTAAAACTTTTGTTGTTTCTTATTACATCCTAAGAATTCTTTGTATATTTTGCATAACAGTCTTTTATCACATATGTGTTTTGCAAAAATTTTTTTTCAAGTCTGTGGCTTGTCTTCTCATTCCCTTAATGAGGTCTTCATCAGAGCAGAAGTTTATTGGTATTTGTTTGTCCTTTTGGTACTGGGATTGAACTCAGGGCTTCATGCACGCTACGCAAATACTCTGCTACTGAGCTACGTTCCCAGTGCTAGAAGTTTTATGTTATCAGGAAATCCAGCTTACTATTAATATTTTTTTCGTTTATGGGTCATTCTTTTGGTGTTTTATTTAAAAAGTCTTCACCAACTCCAACGTTACCTAGAATTTTTTTCCTATTATCTTCTAGGAGTTCTATAACTTTGTGTTTTACATGTAGGCCTATAATCATTTTAAGTTAATTTTGGTGAAAGGTGTAGTTTATGTCTAATTCTTTTTAGTCTATATGCCCAGTTTTCCCAGCACCGTTTGTTGAAAAGATTATCCTTTCTCCTTTGACTTCTTTGCTCCTTTGTATTTTATTGGTGCAAAAATTTTAAGCAAGTTTTCAATTTTCAAATTAATCTTTTGTAATCTATCAATTCTTCATCTTCCTTTTTTGTGTGTCTGATTCACACACAAAGCCAAAGCCTTGCACATGTGAGGCAAACACCCTACCTCTGAGGTATACCCCCAGCACCTTTCTTTTATTTTATAATTGTGATTCAGAAAATCAGCTAGCTATTTTTTGTTAAAATTAATTCCTTGAATAACTTTAGTATTTTATTATTAATATTTAATGTAACGTGCTACCTTCCTAGTATGTAACTTTTAGAAGCTGCTTCATTGAGGCATAATCGATATATGATAAATTGCAGGTTTAAAGTATAAAGTTTGATAAATATAAACATACGTACATACCCATGAAATTATCCCCACAATGCCCAAGATAATGGACATCAGCACTCCTGTGTTTCCTCCTAGCCAAGTATAACCTCTCCCTTCCATTCTTTATACCTCTAACCCCTGCACCCACAAGTCTGCTTTTGTCTCAAAGGATTAGCTTGAATTTTCTGAAATTTTAAATACGTGGAATCGCACAATATTTGCTGTTTTTGTCTAGCTGCTTTCAAACAGCATAATTGAGAATCATTGATGTTGCTGAGAAGATCAATAGTTCATTTCAACTAATTGCTGATTAGTATTTCAGTATTATGGATACACTATAACTTCTTTGCCACAATCAAATGCAAGCTGTTAGCACAGTAAAAGTAAAGTTCTCGGGGTTGGGGACTTAGCTCAGTGGTAGAGTGCTTGCCTAGCAAGTGCAAGGCCCTGAGTTCAATCCCCAGCACCGCCCCCAAATTAAAGTTCTTTGGCTCCAAAATCAGAAAGTAGACCATATTAGAAACTCTTTAACAAGAAAGAAATTCCTAAGGAGGATATAAAAAATAAAATTGTGAGAAGACATTTGTTGGATCAAAGGTAGGAAACTGTGATGAGACCAAAGTGTGAAAGAAATATAGAAGGCAATGCTGAGTGAGGGATTTGAAAAACCAAGAACAGAATAGAAACTGAGAAGTCAGTCGCTACAAATTAGTAGCAGGTGTAACTTGTGAATTACACCTGCTGTGTAATTTTGAAACATTTCAATTTAATGAACCTAATGATAATTGCCACCCAAATATATCAGATTCTGATCTCTGGAAACTGTAAATGTTACCCTACTTAGAAAAGGCATTCAGCTGATGTAATTAGGTTAAGGATCCTGAGATGAAGAGATCTGGGCCCCAGATGCCATACCAATATTCACGCAACAAGAGGTAACACAGACCAGCAGGGAAAAGGAAAATATGAAGATGGAGGGGGGTAGTGAGCAAAGAATGCTAGTAGTTGCCAGAACTGGAAGAGGCAAGGAACAGATTTTCCCCTTGGAGTTTCCAGAAGGAACACTGCCTTCTGAGACCTTTAACTCAAACTTGTGACCTCCAGAGCCAAGAGAGAATATATTTCTGTTGTTGTAAACCACCTACTTTGTATTAATGTGTTATACTCTTAAGAATCTAAAAGACTTTTTCAAATAACATATGCTAATCTAACTGTACAAAAAAGACATGTATTAATAATCAAGCACTTCGACTTTGGATATAAACATTGTGATCTTGGAAAAGTTAAACTCCATGAACCTCGCTCTTCCTCATCTGTATAATAGTACAGTGCCTACCAATGATGTATCTCTTTTCAGCAATGGAAATTGAACCCCGGAGTGCTGGGCAACATTCCTGGACGTTTTTAAATTTTGGGATAGCGTCTTGCTTAGCTGCAGAGGTTGGCCCTGAATTTGCAAACTTCCTGCCTCAGCCTCCCGAGCAGCTAGGATTATACAAGTGTACCAACGCACCAGGAAATCATGTGATTCTTGTGGTGTTTAACTTATTTAAAATACAAAAAAGACTCTTAGGAGAGAGCCTGAAACAACTCAAGAAATGTTAGCAACTGTTGCAAGAAAAAATCATAAAAAGAGAAAGACAGTAACACAACAGCCAGGACGGCTGTTTTTGTGTTTGTTTGTTAAGGAACACAGGATTTTCAGAGGTCCATGGAGGAACTTCAAAGACTGTGGGGACCTGACACAGTACTCTAGCTTTGGTTTTATAGGAGCACTTTGTTTTCTGAAGAGGCATGATTTTAACAGATCCTCAAAGGGTTTTATGGCTCAAGAAAGGCCCATCGATTCAGAACATGGAAAAGACTGGGAGAGTGAAAACAGGGCATACTTCAGCGGGGAGAAACCTGTTCAACAATCCCTTCTATTCTCCATCTTCTCACTGAATCAAAACTTCACAATCCTTCTGTCAGGCAGGAGGGTCAGGGAGCACAGCTCAGTGCTGACACCAAGGGGAGGCTGGAGGATGGGTTCTGTAGACTCATCCTACTTCTCCAGTAAACATACACTCTAAGCAGAAGGGGCGGTGTGCTGGGAGTGCAGCTGCTAGACAAGTTCCCAGCATCCTCCAGTGTGATGCTGGTCTACAGCAAACACCTGGGAGTGGCCACAGAGTTAGATACGGGGAACTCAGAGGGTAGTTTTAGAGAGTGAGACTGGCCTAGAGAGGCAGAGGCAGAATTGATAGGCCTGGTAACCATTCTGGTTTCTTCAAATTATAAAACTACAAAAGGAGGATTTCAAACCAGAGGAGTCCAGATAATCTCCTAATCCTACTTATATCTGATAATGAGGTAGAGTCGAGGTCTGTAGAGTCTAAATATCAAACAGTAGTGAAATGAAAATGTTTGTGGTGGGCTATCGGTGCTATTACTAAAGCTGTGCCCTAATTTTGGAGCCATTACAAGTGCAATTTTGTGATGCTTATGACATGTATGAGTGAGATACTGTTAAAGTGGAATGGCAACCTTGATGAGAGAATTAGTGGGAAGGTTTACGGCCAAGGGTCTGATTGTCCTTCTGAGATAGAAAAATGATCAGATTGTTTCTCTTGAGAGGTCAGTATACTCCTGCAAAGGAAGAGGTTCCTTCCTGCTGCATCAATGTTATCTTTTACAGTAGTGTGAAGCATTGCTTCCAAATTCAGCCTTGGTGATTTACAATATGTGACAACTATTCAAATAACTTAAATGATTTTCTATATAAACCACAATGCCACTATTCTTACATTTATGCAAGGGAGCCACCTATTGTCAAACTAGAACCCAACAGCTACAAATTCTTTCATACAGCTTTGTATACTTAAATGAAATGATCTACACCAAGAATTTTGCAAAATTCAAGATGCTAATATAAAACAGGTTTTAGTGGAAAGTAATCCACAACACCCTCTTTTGCAAGTCAGAAAATATTCATTAAGTTCTTATCCATTTATTACACATTGCGATTGCTCACGGAGAGTCCTGGTATGCTAGAATTAACAATATAGTCTGTTGTAAAAACATGCTCCTGCAATTTCCTTCTTAGTGTTTTTGATAATGCTATTTCTTCCTAAACTTGTCTTCTTCTTCTTTTTTTTTTTTTAACCAATCCCAATCCTACCAACCCACAAGCTCAACTAAGCCTGACCTCCTTGCTGGATTGTCTCCCTGTCTGTCTAACCCACAGTGGCCTGTCCTGCTGGCCCTCTATCCCCCTGCTCCCCCTTTACTACTGGCATGTCCTCACACACGCTCCTTCCTGGAGACACATTCGAACAGCCAGCATTTGCCATATGCCAGCACTCTTGTCAGCATTTTACTTTGATGAACTCATTTAATTCTACATTAACCTTATGAGGCAGTTACGATTATAATCCTCATTTTGCAAAAAAAGGAAATGAAGGCTAGAAAAAAATTTAATTACACAGGGTCATCAAAGTTATTAAGCAGTAGCACCAAGATTTAAAATCTTGCAGTCTCCCTTTATTGCACCTTTCTTGTAAGCACCCAATGAATGAAAACTATTTTCAAAAATTCTTTTAAAGTTGCCACAGTACTTAGCCTAATGCTAGGACAGTAGACACTGATAGTCATACTTTTTCCACAGTTTATGTATTTTCCAGGCAACCAGAAGAATCAAGAAAAAAGATAGTTTTTCCCCAGTACTCAGGCAAATTAAAAAATAACAGTCTGTCAAGATGCTATAGTATAATAGGGAATGTATAGTGAACATGATTATTTAGTCCTTATAATGAATCATTTCAGAGGGGTACTATTATGTATATTTTTGCAGATAAGAAAACTGAAGCAGAAATAAAACAACTCGCCCCATAGACGCCAGCCTATGTTTGACATATATGCTGTCATCTCACACCTTCTGTATGAGATGCTTATTTGCAAGGGGATTTAGAAAGCATGGAGAATACAACGTGAGGAAGACAGCCTTCCACACAGCAACAATTCCTACATCTTGTGGGAGCGGTGCAGGAGTGAGACTCCCACCAAAGGACTGCGTAAGACCAACTTGGTGAGGAGGGTTAGGGTTGGAGCACGCCAGTAACTGCTGCCATCGCTGAGCTAGCCTCAAGGGGGCACTGCTTCTCTTTAACTGTTTTTACTTGCTTTTTAAAATGCACAGCAATCCCAAAGCAAAGCTGAAATATTTAAAGCAAAACTTAAGGTCAGAGCAGTCAGACAAATGAGGAAAGCACATAACATAGAAAGGTGTCAATCTGGTTAGAAGATGGATCTTGGTCTCCAGCTCTTGAACAAAATGGTTATCAAAGTCAGGCCTCCAGAGGACTGGGTGCAGAAGGCTGCGAAAGTCTTCTGTGGGGTGAGAATTCAGAGTTCCTGTTTCCTGTACGATGGCCTGTCTCTCTCACATATGAAAGATATTGTAGGTGACCGCTCTCTTGGGCTGACAGCTCCCACTCCGGCCACTTGCAGCAGGACTGCGACTCGTTCTTGCTATGATCTGAGTTTTTGCGTTTCTCCAAAATTCCTATTATATATTAAAATTCATATATTAAATTCATAGGTTAATTCCCTAGCATGGTATTGGAAAGCCTCCATGATTAACCTCTGATCTTCTTTCCATCTTTATTTCTTACAACTTGCCTTTATTACTGCACAAGATTACATTTTCCTAACAGTGCCTTTCCTCAGAAGTTTCTCTCTGCTTAGATTATGCTACAGTCTTCTCACCAAATCTGCCAGACTATTATTTTCACCATTGGCCCAACTTGAAATTAGCCACTAGAGTTCTCTGGATTCGACCACCTTTGTTAAAGCCTCTGTTGGGCACACCCTAGACTTGGCATTGTGTTACTACTGGCAATGGTTTATGAAACCAACATATACCACTACTGTCTGATGTATCTCTGCACCCACAAGCTAACATATATGACTACATACAGTAGGTTTTCCATGAATGTTTAATGAGTGACTGAACCTATCTCCAGTCTAAATTCCCTAACATCTGAAAAAAAAATTACATTTCTATTTCATTTAGGAGTTAAACCACTTTTCTTATTTAGTACCACATTTTCCCGTAGCATAATATATGCCATAATGTTCAGTATGCCATTACTGAGTGTTTCTCTACTCAAAATCCAAGTTCTAGGACAAATAAGAACCATCTGCCATAGGCGCTTATTCAAGCACTGTGACAAGTCAGGACGGGCACACACGATTCTGAATCTAACGCGGACCTTGAGGAGGGCTCCAGCTTTACAAAACTATGACGTTACCTTAAAGCTGGCTTACTTTTAAATCCAGTTAATCCAGAAAATGCTCCAAAGATGCATTTCTCTGCCATGGGTCATAAAATATGACATTAATGTTATGGAAATATTACATTTGAATCTATAATTGAAAGAGACTGCGGTTGGTGGTATTTTTAGGAAAAGCCTTTCTCCCAAAGAAGATAGGAATAGGTTATATAATCATCGATTTAAACGTTTCACTAGCAACTTTCTTTAGTGTCTGTTTTTTTGGGGGGGCGGTTCTGGGGATTGAACTCAGGGTTTGCGCTTGCTTGATTTGAAAATGTTATTGGTGCTTTATTAAGATTCAAAACATGTGATTCACTAATGTCCTCAAATTTCTACCAAGGTGATATCATAATGACCACCGATGGTCTTTTGGGAGATGGATATCACTTATTCAGGAAGAAAAAGCAATATATTTTCAGCTCAGATTTCTTAGCAGCACAGGAAATTAATTTTGTTAAAAGTTGAAAGCTCCTGCCTCTAAATGCTACTATGTTTTCCATTTCAAGTTCAGAAAATTTCCCCTACAGCCAGACTTTCTCCTATTTCCTTTTAAAGATTTTTATAACCTATTATGACCTTTTAAAACTGGCAGTCCTGGGCTGGGGATTTAGCTTAGTGGTTAGAGTGCTTGCCTTGCAAGCACAAGGCCCTGAGTTCAATCCCCTGCACCAAAAAAAAAAAAAAAAAAAAAAAAAGGCAATCCTTTTCTTACAGGCCATTTTATGTTTAAATAGAAATAAATTTATATGCTGGCAGAATCACTAAATGGAATTTATGTAAAATAGGGACCAGTGAAACGAACTGGGACCTCCCCTGAAATCACAAAGGGAAAGATGTGCAGATGTATTCATGGGGACAATGGCACTGCCACCTTTGCTGTCTTCTCAATCCGCAGAAAACCTCAGCGTCTCCTGGAAGCATCCCTACTGACATCTGAGCCTGAACGCAAACATTCCCAAATCAGGGGCCCTCACGCTGCCCTTTTAAACAAAAGGGAGGGTCAAGTGTTCAATTAATGCTCCTCAGGCTGAGTTTCTGGTTTCTAGAGAGGGATGGAACAAAAGTTAAATCATCATAAATCCCACTTGTGAGTTAAAGCATGAAGATTTTTTACTAAAAACTGTGCCTGAGAGCTTCCTTCTCCCCAGCTGTAGCCTTTCAACACCCATCGCCCTCCCTGATACCCTCTCACTTCTTGCCCTATCTGTTGCCCAAGTAAATAGCCAGGTGCACATTTAACTGTTATTGTAGCGTAAGGAATGTTTTTGGTGAAGTACATATATTCGAAATAATTTAGAAGTTCATCTTAGGCAGTTTGCCAGAGACTCTTAAGAGTCTTAACAGTAAACTACACCTTCCAGGTGCTCTATATTATAACTCGCTGTTTTGAATCAATTAAGTAAATTTAGGGTCAAAAAGCCGGGCCAGTTCTCTGAAATGCTTTGTCTGTAAGTCCTCTATTTATATATCAGGTATTGAGGCCTTATAAAGAATAGTGAGTGTACATACATTCTTAATTCTTACTGCAGAGGTTCTCAAACTTTCTTGGCTTCTAGCACTTTCAATGTCCCAGTAGTTTTTTCATAGAAACTTCAGGCCTAAAGAAGTACCCACCTACTCCTTTCAAAGAAGTTCTGGACCTACATCAAAATAAGTACCTAAGGGACCTAAACAATTTCATACAGTAGTTTGTGTGTATTTTAGTTACTTCTTTTGTCGCTGGGACCAAATACCCAAAACCCAGAAGTTAATGGAAGAAAGGTTTATTTGACTCACTGTTTGTAGCGATTTCAGGCCATAGTCAGCTGGCTCCAAGGCAGGGCAGCATGCAAGAGGAGTTCACGCAGTTCAGCGCAGGCAAGAAGCGCTAATTAGCAGCCGCAAAGCAACAGTAGCGCACTTCCCTCTCCCTCTTTATTACATTCAGTCCAAGCCTATTGGTTGGCGCCCCTCACACCCTAGGCGGGTCTTCCGTTTTCAGTAAATCCATCCAGCTACACCCAGAACTGTGTTAATCCAATCAATGGGCTGATCCAGTCACCACACACCTATAATCTATATTCACACACCCTAGATAAGTGATGGCAAACCTTTCAGAGACCGAGTGCCCAAACTACAACTCCAAACCTACTCATTTATCACGACGTGCCAACACTGCAATGAAACCTGAATACCGAAGATTTAGTTTAGAAAAAACAACTCATACACTTGGCTCACATGCTAGCAGAGGGACTCTGCGTGACTACTGCAGCAGGCGCGCGGCAGGTTCTCCAGCGCTGCCCTAGATGCAGCCACCTCCGAAAAGCCCACCTCTGAGCACGTGAAACTTTGGGGAGACATCTGGATACAAGCCATAACATCATGGTACCTTGACAGATACGTGTCTATTTCCCTTGAAATTTAAAAATATCCTGCTGTACTCCTATGAGTTTGTTATAATATCCTGGGGTCAGTTGGTGTACAGTTTAGGAACCTTGTTTTAAGGCTTTAGAGCATTTAGAAAACAATCCAATTTTAGTTCAGATATGGCTTCTTGTGGAAAATGGCTAAATGAAATTGCTGTAATTTCACATTGCTCTAGAAAATGATATAATTATTGTATCAACATGAATAGACTTCAAAAATATAAGGTTAGGTGAAGAAAAAAGGCAAGTTGACAAACGATGTGTACCAAATAACAGCACTTATTTAACCTTTATATCTGATGTACAGATAAAAATGTGTAGTAAGGTAAAAAGCAAGAAAGACACACACTCACTTTGGGATAAATTTATCTCTTAGGAGGAAAAGGAATGGGACTGTGAGGAGGCTAAAGAAGACTCAAACTTTATCTATAATATTTTATATGTGTTATTAAATGATATAAAGAAAACACCATCGGTGTTGACATTTATTGATTCTGGGTAGTGGGCCATAGATTTTTCTTATTTGATTCTTTGTACTCTTCTAAATTTAAAATTTTAGAAACCCAGAAGTATTAAGCAAGAATTAAAAGAGGTAGGTTGAGTATTATTTTTCCTTAAGGTATATGAACAACTCCTATCTTTAGACATTTAATTTACTTTTGGGTCACAAAATAATTAATTTTTTCTGAGGGTCAGAAATGTCAGGTGACACTTATTTACTCTGTTCTGTTTAAAAAAAATCCTAGCAGCTGTGCACTATAAAATTAGCTGCTTTTTGAAACCTGTAAGACTAAGGTGTGACTTTTGCAACTAATTAGTTCCAGTAAGAGATTTAGATTCACATTCATATTTAGCACATTATCATGTTGAAAAAAAATTGATTTTTTTTTAAATTTCAGTATTATATACATGGAATCAATCAGTCAATGTTTGTGGAATTAGTTGAACTTATTTATCCTTTAGTAAGCATTAAAATATTGCACAATAAGAAAAATATTTTATGCACAGGCATATAGCAGTTTTATAGTGTAGCTTGTAATTTGCACAATTTCTAAAATATTATATTGATTTTAAAGTATAATATTTTCATATGGTTCAAAGATTTCTGCTGCAAATAGGGAAGGGTGGGGTAACAGAAGGGAAGGGTGGGGAAGAAGGGGGGAATCAAGATATATCATGTACAGGTACAAAATAACCATGTTGAATATAAACATTATGCATACAATGTAGCAATACATGTTCTTGGTAAAAATTTTTTTAAAAAAGAGAAAAAAATTAAAAAGTTTATACTAGGGGTTGGAGATGTAGCTCAGTGGTGGTGTGTGCTTAACAAAGAAGGCCCTGGGTTTGATCCCCAATACCGAAAGACAATGAAAAAGAGGTTAAAACTGATATGCAATGAAAAATAATGCTCCATTTAACACTTGATTCCAAGCCATTCAGTTCTCTGCTGAGGCAGCCAAAGGACCAGTTTTTCTGTATGTGTTTAGAAAAGAGGCATTGTATAGATACAGAAGTACACAGATGTTATATATACAGTATTACACATACAGTCTCAGATTTATAATAGTTCAACTTATGATTTTCGACTTTATGGTACCGTGAAAGCAATATGTGTTCAGTAGAAACCATACTCTGAATTTTCTTTTTAGGGGGTGGGGTCCTGGGGATCAAACTCAGGGCTTTGTGCTTGTTAGGCAAGTGCTCTACCACTTAGCTAAATCACCAACCTCCCCCATTCCTTTTTTTTTTTTTCTCAAATCATACCATAATTACAATTTGGTCCCTACGTTATTTTGTATGTGTAAGAATATAGGATAAATTCCTAGAATTGGAATTGTTGAGTCAAAAGGTCTATGCTTTCTAATCTTAAAAGATATTGTCAAGTTGAATGTCATAGAATTTGTACTAATTTATGCTCCTTCCTGCGATATATTAATATTTTTTATACTTTTGCCAAGTTTTATGATTTTATTCTCTTTACCAACCTAGTAGATAAAAAATGACTTCTCAATGTAACTTCAATTTGCATTATCTTGCATAATTGGAAAATATTTTGTTTCAATTATGTTTGATTATTTTTATATATTCTACTTATATTTTATCTACTTTTCTATGGGATTGTTGATCTACTTTATATTAATTCTTAGGAGTTCCTTATATAATACAGATATTATCCCCTTGACTCTAATAGGAGATGCAGATATTTTTCTCTGTTTTGTGGTTTGCCTTTTGACCTTATTTGTGGTTTTTAGTCCAGCAGAATTTAAAAAGCTCTTTTTATGAAGCTAAGTTTATCTATCTTTTTATTAATACATCCCCTCTAGGCTTCCTGTCAAATATAGAACACGTTCTTCAATCTGATGTCTTTAAGAATTCTCACATGGCTTCTCACATTTTTGCAATTTCATTTTTATTTACCAACTTTTGACCCACCTGTAATATATTTGGGTGTATTATGAAGGAGGATTCAATAATTTCTGCTCTTGATGACTATCCAGTTGTCCCCAAGTTGCTAAATAAGTCCATCTTTTTTTGCTACTTCAAAATGTCATCTTTGCCATACACTAAATTAATAAATGCATGACTGCTCTTGAGTCTATTTCTGGAAATCCTATTTGGTGTCATTGATTCTTGTCTATTCATGCCTCAGGGCTATTGTTCTGGTTTATTGCTCTGTAATGAAAAAAGCTGTGCCCCATCATCATGTTTACTGTCAGAATTTAATCGTGCTGCTTATTTTTCCCAATTTAGGATCAGTTTGCCTATTACCTTTCAAAAAAAAACAAGACCAGTAGTAGCAACAGGAACAGTAATAACCTTTGGTATGTTTGAAGGCTCCTATTTTCACAGTCTAAGGCTCCAATCTCAGGTATAGCCTTTAGTACATTTTAATCACTGGAAAAAAAATTTTTTTTTGTCTCTGAGTTAATTCTTTCTGGTCTTCTGTTTGTGGCTGCTGGCTTAATTTAACTTCCATGTCTGGATTGTTCTGGGTTCTGTGCCTCAGCAACTCTGGTATCTTCTATTCATTTTCCCCCTCTCATCCGTTCATGCTACGGCATAATTTTCAGTAGTTTGTTCAAAAGCATAACTATAATGGACTTACTAGAACACACCTTTTATTAACTCCTTGTAGACAGAAACCTTATAATCTTGAGACAATCTTGTACTAATTCCAATTCAAACTGTGTTTTATGATTCTGACCTTTCAGTTTGTAAATGTACTTAGCACTTGAGTTCTTTAAAATTTAGACAACTGGTTTCTATGCAACAGTACAGGTAAAGTGCATATTCTATCTTGCAGCTTTTCAATCTTTAGCAATATGCTTAACTCTGTAATCAATAAATATACTCCACAGGGAAGGAGAGAAAAAGAAATTGAGTAAAAGAATGCATACATTAAATGTCAGCAGGTATTTTATGAGATTAATTTTTTAAAGCTACAATAAAAGTTCTACCTACAATACACTTAAAAAAATACTGCCTACAAGCATAAACTATAATTCACACATATATATGAACATATAAGAAGACCGAAGAAACCAACTATAATAAAATTGGCACATTTCAAAAATTAGAATACATGTCTGTATGAAAAATGCAAAACTATATATGTCTTGTCTCATTTTTGTGATAAGAAAATTACTAACATTTAGAATACTCTGTCCCAGGTACTATGATTTCTGTTGAATCCTTACTATGACCCTATGGGTCAGGCACAACTATTAGTCCCGTTTTGTAGATGAAGAAACCTGAGGCTTAGTAAGCAGTTTGTCCAAAGTCAGACACTTGCCAGCTCGTAGACCAGGATTCATACCTTGGCAGCCTGATCCCAGACCACTCTACTGCTACTATGCACAAGTGAGGAGCTAGAATTACGGCATTTGAGTAATTTCTTCCTAAACAAGTCAATTATGAATGATTCTTTTACAATCAGCTTTATTAGGTATAATATACATAAAATAAATTTCAACAATATTAAATGTACAATCACATGTGCCTTGACAATATGAAACGCATCACCAAAATAGGACATTTCCAGTATCCTAGAAAGTGTCTCAATCCCCATTTCACAACTGATCGCATTCCTGTTTCCCAGTTCTTGGCAACCTCCAGTCTCCTATCATAAATGTTTCCTTTTCTAAAATTTTTTTTTAAATTGAATCATAGGGTGTTAGGTTCTTGAGGATGAATTTTTAAAATTTATGTAATGCTTTGGGGATGTTTTGTGGCTACATATATCAGAGATTTACTTTTTTACTGTTGAGTAATATTCCATAGCATGAGTACAGCAAAATTTGTTTGTTTATCTAATCATCAACTGATGGGTATTTGGGCTCTTTCCAATGGGGGAAATTATAAATTAAGGTGCTATGAGTAAGTGTGTACATGTCTTTTTGTTTTTAATATTTTTTATGAAAAATAAAAACAATTTCATAAAATAACAAGAGAGCAACAATAGTTAATAAACTATCATTATCTTCAAAGCAGTTACTTCAGAGTACAAGACATAGAAAAAAATATTTTCTCTTAGAAAAAAGAACCAGATAATAGCACAAAATAAACATGTGCAACTTGAGAACATAATATGAAGTGATATAAGTCAGACACACAAGATTAATTATTGCATGGTTTCTCTTATATTAAAAATTCAACATATATAATATATACATAAACCTGTATTATATATATACATATACACAAATACATATATACAAATAAAGAGTAAAATAAAAGATAAATAGGAAGTAGAAGAACTTAATAATTCCCCATATTACCACCTCCGTTATTTCAAAAATATTTTAATATATACGTTAATTTATATATTGTATAAATTTATATATTGTATAAATTGTATAATTTCATTTATACAACTAGTTTCTCTTGGTTCACTGAAAAGGAAGTTTTGTCCTTGTGTTTTAATAGGAATATGCCTTCTGAGTCACATGCCAAGTGGTACAACAAGGGTTCTTGGAGAAAAGCATGATAGTATGGAAATAATCACATTTTATTAAATGATCTGAGGGGCCTAAAAACCATATTGATACAAAAAGATATCTTTTAATTTTAGTCTTATTTTGTTTATCTCATATTTATTTCACCTCTTATGTGTAAGCAAATAAAAGATACTAAATTAATTTTTATTAGTTATGCAGAAGTTAAGCGATAAAATGCAAAACAAAATGTCATATTTCTAGGCAGAATTTAACCAACTTAGTCTCCCTGGAACTGGTGACTGCAACTGTAGGATTTTTTTTTATATTTCCAGATGCCTTTTCTAAAGAGGCTGGTAATGCAAAGAAGCCAGAAATGGTACTTTGTCAGGTAGGAACTCATTGGTCTGAACTAATAGGGAAAAGAGCCTACTCATTTGTGGCCATCAGAGAACCTTGAGAAGAACAAAACTATGTGAAAAGTAGAAAATTGGTCCTTGGAATGGTGGAATGCATGTCGCATGCTCTAGTGAAATTTTGAATCCAGTCGTTCCTTCACTGTTGCGGAGAGAACTTAACACTAGGAAAGCATACTAGCCAGCAAGGGGCTACTGATGGCAAGTGTTCATACCCACAGGTATAGCACAGGACCAATAATCTGAAGTGGGGCACCAGCCCATTATTATTGCTTCTCCAGCCCTCAGACATATTATATAAATGCATTAACTGTTGTTCCATCTACTTTGCTAAGGGTCACTAGAGAAAGGGCTACTGCCTATCTTATGTGTCAAGAATGCAAGCATCTAACATAGTCCCCGGCGTACAGTAAGTTGCTTCTTGATTTATGCTGAATAAATGAAAGCATAATTAATATCACATGCACCTTATGAAAAACTATAACACAGAATTAAAAGCTACAGTATAGTCTATTGAGAGATATAGCATAGGATTATCTATGTGTAGTTTGATTTTGTAATTAAATGATATTCCTTAAAATGGGCAAATGATACAAATAGCCTTTATGAGAACACTGAATTGGGGTGAAGAGAGGCAAAATACTCATGTAGCTTACAGTGGTATGTCCAGGATACTATCTGGCCTTAGGGTTTGATTTGGTTGCTCAGCGGAGAAAGTTCTCTTCAGTCTTAAAATTCAAAGATGGGAAAGAAATAGCCAATGTGGATAAGATAGAAAGTTCCTGTGATAAGTAAGAAATATCACATGTGATTAAGGATAAGGCAGGCAGGTGGACTTGAATTCTGACTTTGTTACTTACCAGCTCAATGAACTGTGGGGAAAACATTCAACCTCTTTGTGCCTCAGTTTCCTTATCGGTAAAATGGGGATTATAATTGTCATCATGTCATATAGTTGTTGCAAGGATTAAATGAGTTCATATTAAATAATGATAAATACTTACAGTGCTTTGTACATACAGGCACATGACAAATGTTAGCTTCTATGATGTTACAGTGTATCTGTATAATATATAATAGAGATAGAAGTACAGTAGAATATTAGAAGGCAGGATCCATCATTTTACGGCTGCATGACTCAAAGTACATTAATCTTGATACACTTCAATTTCCTCATGTGTAAAGTGAGAATAATTAATCCTTACCTCTAAAAATTTTTGACAGAATTTCAGACAGTGTGGATAAGCCAGTGCCTGGCTTATAGCATTCAACAACTAGGAACTCTGCTGTCTCTTCTTTTATACCTAAGGATGCAAAGTTTAGGACTTAAATGCAGTTGCTATATATAAAAGGATAATCTTAACTTTATCCAACTCAATATTACAGTGTTTCTATTTGAAATTAACTAGAGTAAAAGGACTTATTTTCAGTCTTGCAACTTGGAATAATTTAGAACCGTGTTGACTGCAGTTTTCAGGTGCAGTGTCAGAAAACAGCAAGGCGGAAACCTTTATTGGAGATACCTGCGTTTCTCTATCAGGCAGCAGGTGAATAATGCACATGAAGTACTCCCAAGCTCTCTGGCATACTATTAACAAACAACAAATACAGTACTTTTCCCTTTCTTTTCTGAGGGATCTTATCCAAGTACAAAGAGTTTATTAGAGGTAGCAGAATACTGAAATCCTCTGATCTGTAAATGAGCCTAAATTTTATATATACTGTAGTATCTACATCTTGTCAGTGGAAATAAAAGCTAGAGTCTGTAAGATTTAATAGGTCAAATAGAAGCAGAGTTCAAGAAAGAAACCATCAAAGGGACTTCTTTGTAAAATGAGGATCCAGGGATTACTAAGCAGCACAACCCTCTGTGCTTTGTGCCTGGGATGGGCGCTTCTCCAAATGTCTGAATGATGCTATACATTTGTTGCCAGTACAAAGGCCCCCTCCCTCCAAAAACAAACGTCACTTCCTGGTAGAATAACTTCCAGAAAATTAAACTGCAGTACAGTCCTTACAGTTCTCGGGTTGAGTTCTCAGATGGTCTCCAGCTTCCTAATTATCAGAAGCCACAACAACTGCATATACTTGGGTTACATAGGTAGCATCTAAGACAATTGAGAAAAATGCACTTCTATGAGCTTTCTCTAAAGAAGTCTCCAAAATGTTTGTGTCTTACTTTCTAGTCACTGAGACACAATACCTGACACCCACAACTCTGAGGAGGAAAGGTTTATTTTGGCTCAGAGACTGTAGAGGTTTCAGTCCATAGTTGGCTGGCTCCAAGGAATGGTGGCATGGAAACTGGGCGTGGCAGAGGAGAAAGAGTTCATGGCATGGCAGGCAAGATGCAGACAGAAATCAAGGGAGGAGGGAGGGAGACACACCCTTCCAAGCCATGCCCTCAGTGGCCCACCTCCTCCAACTAGGCTTCACCTCCCAACATCACATTTAGCTATAAACTCATCAGTGAACTAATCCACTGGGTATGGTGCCCCCATGATTCAGTCATCTCCCAAAAGCTCCACCTATAAGCACATGAGGTTTTAGGGGGACATCTAGATATAAACCATAATAATTTGCAATTGTAGTAAGTTACACGGCGCTAAGTATCTAAAGTCTACAATAACCTCTCTCAGTTTACTCAAAGCAAATGATACCAGGAGAGTTATTTGTATTTTCTTAAATTATGCTGAAAATTGGTTCATTTGAGGAATCCTTCTTTTTGAAAATAGCCTGATTTAATCTCAGTCCCAGTTAAGTTTCACTAGAAAACCTTAGTGGAAGGATCTCACTGAGATTTCAAAAACATACTCACTTTAAATGTTCACTTAATTTTTAGTTTCTCACCTTTGAGTTGCAGGGCAATCACTCTCTGTCCTGGTTCCTGTCGGAGGAATCTGTCCTTCTTATAGTTAGAATGGAGCTGCAGGGTTTGGCCCTCCGTACATTCATCCCTCAGGCTCATTTGGGAGAGTTCATGTATTTGTGCAAGGGAAGGTGTCCAGTTCTGGTCTCCTTCACTCTTGGCACCCATCCCATGTCCACTGGAAGGGCTAGGGTTCTGCTAAATAAATCAGAATTTCCCTGCTATGGAGTCAATATATTTTGAAAGCTGTGCATCATTGATACCTGCTCACTATTTAGACACTAAAGCAGGTCGATATGCTGTTGTGAATAACAAATGGGCTTGTGACCTTTGGCGAGTGATTTTACTGGAAGCAATAGTAGGATGGCTGTGAGATTTCAATTAAGATAAGTGTTATTATGGAGCCTACTATAATATCAGATACAACAGATGCTCCCTACATGGTCGATGCCATACTTTCCAGTATTTCTTCTCTAATTCATCAAGATCATCCTTATCAGAACCATAGGAACAAGAGACTGCTGAGAGGCCCTGGTTGGTTTGTTTTTCTCTTCTTTTGAAGACAAATTATACATCCACTTTGAACTTTAATTCTCAAGGGTAATTATATGGAAGACATTCTGAGGTGGGACCCTGGAGAGGCTCTGGTGATCACTTCATCTGGGTGTGAGAAAGGAGAGTAGCCAGATACTGTAAATAAGCCAATTAGAGTACTTTATTAGCTGGCAGTCGGTAGTGTTCTCACACACAGAAAGAAACTCTCAGCCTTGAAGCAATGTAAGACGGGCTTTTAAGAGCAAAGCTACAATTATGTTGTTCAAGTGGAATTTTTCAACCAGCAGATGCTGAGGCAGTTACAGATAGTTCCTTAACCATACATCACGTTATCTTGGACATTCCAGCCAGTGGAATTTCCAGGAGGCTACCAGTTTACCAATCAGTAGGTTTATCTTAAACTATAAGGCGTAATGGGCGGGGATCACCGTGAACACCAGGTTCAAGGGAGGAGAATTCCCAGAACAGACAATCTTCCCAGATAACAGATGTCCAAGGTCTTTTTAAAGTTCAGGCCTGACTCAAAACAGAGTCAGATCGTAGGATGGCAACACTTTGGTCATTTCAATTCAAGCTAAAAAGAGACCTGTGGCCAGCGGCGATTAAATCAAGGTGAAGTATTTGGGCAAGAGCAGAGATGATCTTTCAGTTTGACCTTGGGAAAGATAGAGCTGAGAGCAAGAGAACTAAAATAAGACCTTCTCCTCTGTGTGTTGGTGCTGATTCCAGATAACAAGATGAGTGGCCAGCGGGGAGTAGGATCAGTTTGGTCTGTTCTGAAAGAATCCCCTGTGACCACCCTATTGTTAAGTGGTTTTGGGTGCAGGAGTCTCCTTCTAGAAGTCATTTCTAGATTCTTTCTGTCCGAACAAAGAATTGGTTGAAACAAGCATAAATGGTGGCAAAGTTTCACATTTATTAAACACAGGAGGAAACAGACTCCACAGAGTGAGTTTGGGCCAACTAAAAGTATGAAAAAAGGAAAAAAAAATTGTTTAAATATACCCTGTGGGCCATCTTGAAGAGACAGGATAGCAAGCATTTAATGCCAACTGTCCCTTTTTTATATTTCCCATGTTGTCCAGGTAAGCCTATCAAAAACCGGCTCAACTTCTTGCAAGGGGTCCTTGTGTAGGGCTTTGGGAACTGTTCTGCACATGTCCTTGGATTTTGCAATCAGCAGGTCACTTCCCAGTCAGTCTTAGCCACAGCCTGCCTTTCCTGCTTCACTATGACACAAGGCATTCAGCACTGTGGCTATACAGGAGTGACGGGAGTCCTCTGGCTGGCAGGAGCCGGGGGTCAAGAATCAGTACAGTAGCAACATCTCTAATCTTCCCTTCTCAGAAGCATCCAAATTACTTTATTTTTTAACCAAGAACATGTATTGGTACATTGTCCATATATTGATCACATTTAACATGTTTGTTTTGTACCTGTACATGGTGTCTCTTGGTTCTCCCCCCTCTACCCTCCCCTCCCTTCTGTTCCCTCCACCAAATTACTTTAAAAACCCTAAGGAAACTGTCAATTGGGATTTGGGTGGGAGCAGGGGATACAGTATGAACAAGGATAATACTAACAACAAAGGACCATACTAATTTCTTCTGATCTGGCTCAAAATTGAGAAGTCAGTTTCCTTTTCCCAAACCAGTAATAAACTTTCTGCTGTCTTTTCATGTTACTTATGTTACTGGGTTTTAGGACAAAACCTCAGTCCTGGGGAGTTCCGAAAGACCAGGCTTAGCTACCCGCCCTAAACCACCACTCAAGGAGCCAAGCAGTGCTGAAAGGCAGACAAAGAACTTAAATCAGTGTGGCCATACTGCAAAGATCAGATAAAGGAGTTCAAGATCTGTCTTCGAGGGGTGGACAGAGCTTTGGGGTTTTATAGAACTGGAAAACAAAGGCAAGGACTGGGGGTTTGGATAGCTGGCAGTACCACTATGCAACAGTAGGTAATGCTGGTTAAACAGTGGTCTGGCTGATGGATACCCTGGAACTGGCTCTGGGAGTTTCTGGGAGAGCCCTCATTGAGGGAGGGGGCAGTTTGGTTCCCACTGTGAGAAAAGCAGCTCCTCCTTAGTGGGGCAGGCTCAGGTTCTTGTCATGGGGTAACTGCTCTCTCTCAGGGGTGATCTGCTCTTCAAGACTTGCCTTTGCTGGGGTTGGGGATTTAGCTCAGTGGTAGAGTGCTCACCTAGCAAGCTCAAGGCCCGGAGTTCAATCCCTAGCACCACCCAAAAAAAAAAAAAAAAAAAAAAAAAAAAAAAAAAAAAAAAAAAAAAAGAAAAGAAAAAAAAAAAAGACTAGTTTCAATCCCTTGTCATTACAAATGTCTATTGATCAGATCTGTCATTCCTGGGATCAAAGGGGACAGGAGAGAGAACGGCATCCACCGTGTCACAGATGCCAAAGGACATTTCCCCTTGGCTCCTCAACAGTCCTGGGTAACTCCAACAAATCAGATACGACAGTCAGTAGGCATAATTCCTTTTTACCTCTAGATGATGAATGACACACAGGACAGATCTCATTCTTGGCAGTCATCAGGCGTAGGTCAACATTGAGGCCAGTGCCAGGCTGAACAGAATGGCTAATAAAATCACAGGCCCAGGAGCTGCATCCTCAGACTTTGACATGGGCTTCGTACCTACTAGCTGTATGACTTTGAGAAACTGACAAGCGATGTAATCTGTCTGTACCCAGACTCTCCTACGTTACTTGTTCCTACCCACAAAGGTTACTATGAAAATGAAGGAGTTCATGTGAGTAATATGCTCAGCATGCTGTTAGCTGCTGTTCCTGTCTATTCAATACTGACAAACCTTGAAGCCTCAAGATTCATCTGTCTGCCTGAACCTGGGAATATTTTGATTTCTGGCTTTTATGAGCTGTGTATTCTGGGGAGAGTTAGTTAATCTCTTTGAACCTTGTTTTTCCTTTTTTTCACTTTTGAACAAAGATTACTTTCAAAAGTCATTGTGAAGATTAATATTAATGTTTTTAAAGTGACTAACAGGTAAATATTTTAGCGCATGGTGGCTTTAATCATCTATAAAAAATAGGCTAGCAACCTCTGTCCTGCCTTAAAGATTGTTGTGAGGACGATTTACATGAGAAAGCAGTGGAAAACACTGCCCTAAAGTCCAGCCCTTCACCAGTCGGTCAGTACGAAGTGCAGCGTCATAAAGCTAAACACCGAAGAGGAGTCCAGTATGCAGTTGTAAGTAAGCTGCTCCTTTTATCATTAGGAAATCCAAGATTGGTCAATGTCGACATATTCACTTAAAGCTTAAGAATAGAACTTTTAATTTACTTAAAGCTGCTTTCCAAGTTTTTAATCCTTAAGCAACAAATATAGGTTTGTCAATAAAGATGTTACTTCATACTGGATAGATTTTTGGAGAAGACTTAATGGCTCGGGCATTCTTTCATTTTAATTTAGTAAATGTTGACCTGTGTTGGTCCAAAGCACCTTGGTTCGTAAAGTTTTTCTGCATTTTGAACCACAAGAAATGAGTGCCACTCACTCCTAGGTTTGGGTATAAACACAAAAGGACTCCTGATCCTTGGAGGCAGAGCATCTGATGTTCAGAGACAAAATTTTCTTTCACAACTGGCAAATAAAAGTGAGTCTTTTCTGAATTAATTTATATAGGGCTCTTAGAACTTAAATTTTGTCTTACTGAATATGAGGGAAATTCTTTGGAAAAAAAATAATGCAACTGCAGTTCACCAAAAATTATCTCTCTACTGGAAGTTGCACACCTCTCTACAGTGGGAACAATCTAAGAACATGACCCTTTACTTATTTTCAACTGCAGCAGAGTCTCAGATAATTACATCTCATGTAGAAATGAATAAAGCCAGATATAGACAGGGGTTTAGACTTTCTCCAAGAATCATTTTCCCTTCCTAATCGGTTTGATTCCTCTGTTTTCTCTCCTCATTTAGATTTGGTACTCACTGTAACCTGGAATATTTTGGTTTTCCATCAAAAAGTTCATGTTGTGTGTAGTAACCTGCATAATACTGGAGACCAATAAATGGTTTTCAGTAAATTTATTCAATCTTTGAATGTTGTCTCTTTTGTAGAGACATTTCAGGTAGAAACTTCTACTCTGGAATTGTTTCATGCTTTGTAACTAGCTGGGAAGGCATTTTCTTTCTTTCTGGCAGAATAAAATCAGCATGTCCTGGTGAAAGCTGAGGAAAAGTATAATTGATGTATTTTTGAAATGCTGCCCTGGTTTCCTGTAATTCCTCCTCCAGAAAATCTTTCCAGTTTGTCATGATTCCCAGTTGCTTTGCTATGGACAGCAGCTCCCCCTGTGTATTAACCAGTTTATCTATCACACTGCCCAGCGTGGCCTGATGTGTTTTCTCTGCTTCTTGAAGCACCTGCTGCACCTTCTCTTCCCTCTGCCTTTGAGCCATGCTGTAGTAAGCATTCATCTCCTGTTCCTTTGCTTTTATTAACTGGTCCATGTTCACCTTCTGGTCCTTAACTCCTGCCATGCCAGTCTTCAAAAGTTCCTCCATGACCTTGCTACAAAAAAATAATATGGATTTAGAAATTAGATGGATTAGTTACTAAAAGCAAAATGGTTTTGTCCTTAAACACTTGTGTACAAGAAGTCATTACATTGTTGAGATGAGTCACTAGCTTGAGGCAGGTTTGGTATTCCTGAGATTTTGGACTGCATTAGCCATTAACAATCAATCAAAAACTGTTTTTCAGAGCTGGGCATGGTGGGGTGAATGGTGCTGTCGATAAGATACCCTGCCATGGACTGGGGTGAGGCCACTTGTTTAATGTTGAATGGCAACTTCAGGGATCTGAGTCTATCTTGGCCAGGAAAATATTAATGCACTGTGCTTAATAATGAGTAAATAATGCTCAGAATGTAGCTCAGTATTATTAGACACTTGCTTAGTGTTCTGAAGGCCCTGGGTTCAATCCCCTGCACGAGCGGAGAAGGAGGAGATGGGGGTTGGGGGGGATCAGGTCAGAGTTCCAAACCCTCAGAGAAAGTCTGAGGGTATAGCATTCCAGCTGCTTACTTTTAGGTAGAGGAAAGAAAACATTACACTCTTGGGTGAGATTTGGCTTGAATCTTGATTTTATCTCAGCAGAATTCTGTGACAGCCATCTCAAAAATTTTTTGGTCTCATAACTCATTTACACTCAAATTACTAAGAAATCCAAAGATTTGTTTATATTAACTTGTTTATATGAGTTATATATGTTGATATCAATAGTATTATAAACTAAAAGTGAGACTTTTTATACTTTATTTTTTAACAATTAATTCTATTGGTATACTTTTGACACATGTAGTAAATTCGTCATAGGGAATTAATACTTGTATATATTATATCTTAGTTCTTTTTTTCCCCATTCCTCTCCTTTCCCTTCAATCCTTCTTCCTTGTCTCCCTTTATAAAACTTTGTTTCTATTTGATTTCCTTCCATTCTTTTTAATTTTTTTAATCCCGTCCCTCCTCCCCTCCCTTTTTCCCACTTGAACATTTTCTTCCTACTTCCCAATATCTATCATTCATTTTAGTCATTTACCCTTTGGGTTTCTCACACAAGAGAAACGATGTGATATTTAAACACGTGCATCTTATTTATTTCTAAACGCGAGACATTTAAACAATATTAATTAACGTAGAAAAACAAATCCATTACACATTAGCCTATGCATTTTTAGTGAAAAACACATATTCCAAAATAATAAAATATTTGACAAGAAGAGTAGTATAATTTTACATAATTTTGGAAAAAATTCTTTAATGTCTGCCTTAACAAAAATGCTAGGTTTTCATATTATTTCAATATGTTATGATATAACACATCATAAAATCTCTGGAAAACTTATTAAACATATTAGAAAATGAGAATGAAAAGGCAAATAACATCTTAGTATTATCAAGAACATAGCACTGATTCATGGGTACTCTGCCCTTAAAGCATCTCAGGCACCCTGAAGGTCCTTGGATACAGTTTAAAAACCACTGCTGAAGATTTAGACCTCTGGTTATAATGTATTTAGTTATGTATAATTTATAGCAACCAACCATAGTGACTTCTTACCGTGTGCCAAACAAGATGACAAGCTTCCGTGCATAAATTAACTCAACGATTCCTTAAGACAAATCCTGTGAGGTGATTCTATCATTGAGCCTAATTTATGATGAAGGATACTGAGGTTCAAAGAAGTTAAATAACTTGTTCAAGTTCCCTTAATCAGTAAAAGTGGGAAAGCTGCAGCACAACCCAGGTGGTCTGAGTCCAGGGCAAAGGCTCACAGACATTGTGATGAACCTCCAGGGGATTTCTGTAATTACTCTAGTTTAAACAGAACCTCTGACAGCTTGAGAATTAAACAACCTGTAAATGCTGGATTCAAACATTTACAGCTAATAAAAACCCTCCCCCTCTGCATCCCAGTCTAATGCAACCTTCCGAGACTTACCACATACTCTACCATCTAATTCCATTCTCCAAGATACAATTCTCTCATCTCTGATTCTTTCAACTTGATTTTAAGACCTGACAGACTTCCCCAGTCTTGAAGTAAACATCGTTTTCCTTAGCCTTTCTAGTTACTAAGCTATTTCTTTTCTTCATTTTCTCACCGCCTAGGCTACATCCATTATTATGAAGGGTTAATGTTTATTGAGCACATTCTGGTCCCATGAACAGTGCTAAGCATTTTACATACATTAGAACTCATTTAACTTTTACAAGAACCCACTAAAGCTCGGATTACTTTTATTTATTACCTGTTATTATTCCCATATGAGGAAATTGTGGCTTAGAGAGATGAAGTTATTGTTCACTGTCACACAACTGGACAAGCAGGAGAGTTCCTCCCTTAACCATCACCTACCTCAATCTCATGAGAAACCACTACAAATTTTTGTTAGGAGGGTGACACAATGAATGTAACATGATAGAATTCTTATTCTGGTAACAGTGAGTGAATTTAGGGAGGTGAGGCAGGGACACCAACTAATATCATCTTGTGATATTCTAGAGGTACAATGAGAGTCTAAACTAATGACAAGAGAAAGGGAGAGATGAAGGATAAACCCCCAAAATATCACAAAGTCATGACGGCCAGCATTGATGACTGCTAAGATATGGTGGAGGCAGAAAAAAGGATTCAAATCCAGCTTCCTGATTTTCAACCTGGGTCGCAGGGGGATGGAGGTACCATTAATGGACTGACACTGTGGATAGAGTTGAGAATGTGGATCCACATACATCCTCAGGATTTAGCCTGATGTTTTATAAATCCCTCAGGTTGTTGGTGAGATTGTGAAGGTGATGGCCTGGGGTCTTAGTCAGAAGGAACCAGAAGGTAGTACCCTTGATCCAGTCCCAAGTCTTCAGGGAGGAAGCCCTGCTGCCTGGGTATCTTCTGCTGTAGCCACAGTTATCAGAGGTAGCGCTGGCTTCCCATCAGGGCAACCTGGCTCTCTCAATCCCATACAGGAGGCACTCACAGACTGTGGGCTGGGTAGAAGGCTCCACTGAGCTGATCGCAAGTAAGCCTGACCAGGGGAAGTCTGTCCCAGATGACGCTGTTCCTGCCCTCAGGAATAGTCCTTTTTATTCTTCCTGATATAAAAATCAGTTTTCCCTGAAAGATTCTGTTTTGTTTTGTTTTTTTTCAAATGTTCTTTCCAACGTCTTTCAACATGCCTCAAAGCCCAACTCTTGACCTTGGGATTTACTCCTTTTGGTTTCACATCAGAGTGTCTCTGAGTTCTATTGTGGTACTTTCCATGAAGTAGAATTGAAGTCAGGAATAGGGAAAGCATGCATGGAGGCCGTGGTCTGGAATCTCAGTCAGCTGATCATAGGTTTAAAGACGATGCATGGAGGCCGTGGTCTGGAATCTCAGTCAGCTGATCATAGGTTTAAAGAAAAATATCAGTGGTCATCCTTCCCTTCCAAGTGAATTTTTCTTTTTTTTTTTTTTTTTTTTTGGTGTTAGGGATCGAACTCAGGGCCTTGTGCTTGCTAGGCAAGTGCTCTAATCACTGAGCTAAATCTCCAGCCCTCACTTTTCTTATGTATGTTGCTAGCAGCATACTTTCAACATCCTTTCTACATCCATTAACAAAAGTCCTGGATTTTAAGACAGTAAGAAACAATGTCTCATTTACCCCACAGGCTATTTCTAAATTGTGACAGAATTTGCCTCCAAAAGTCATTTGTACATAAAGTGCAAAATGATGAACATAACAGATCATTTGCCTGATTAGTCCATAATAAGCTACTAAGCCATTTTTTCATTTGAACTACAGAACTGTTAACTCTGTTTCAATCAGATGTTACCATTGTGTTCACAAAGAAAACGCATTTTCATTTTCTTCCTTGGTCCTACAAGAAGACCAATGATATCCTCAAGCTGGAGCTGTAGGCATTATAGAAGCTGGGGTGTGGGGTGACATCCTGTGA
Source organism: Hystrix cristata (assembly GCA_004026905.1). Taxonomy (NCBI): domain Eukaryota; kingdom Metazoa; phylum Chordata; class Mammalia; order Rodentia; family Hystricidae; genus Hystrix; species Hystrix cristata. The sequence continues at coordinate 36,018 of PVJO010004881.1, forward strand.
TCTCCCGAGGCTAGCCTTCAGCGGCACATTTCTATTTTAGGGTTATTAATACTCTCAAACTGTCCACTGGCTCTGCCTCATTATAAGTCAAACTTTCTCCTTCCATGTCTTTAATTCTTCTCTTCTCATTCCTTTGCCTCTGTCACAAATGGGACCCTCCTATCTTCTTTCTAAGGCCAAATTCAAAACCAACCTCCTCTGGAGGAAACTACCTCTCCACACACTCCAATTGCATGATATTTCTAAGACTTTAAACTCTTTCGGTACCCCCGTATCATGTGTACCAGTGTGCATTGTTTACCTCATATGTTGAGGAAGTGTCCTTATTTCTTTGTGTTAGACCTTCAGTACCACATTCACACAAAGCACTTGACAAGCTAAGGTGAAGTGGACAAACCCTCTAGATAACTCATGTAACGTCCCATGGAGCAGGCCAAGATCATGGCAAGTCACAAACTTCGGCATCACACAGGCCAGGGCTCAAATCAGGCCCTATCAGCTCCTCTGTGCATGGCCTTCAGCAGTTTGCTTAGTTTCTGTCCAAGACTCAGGGTTTTAATCTGAAGACATGCAGGTTAATAGAATCCCCCAGAAAGGAACATAAGAATTCAACGAAAAGTATACAAAGGGCCTTGTGTGTAGTGGGTATTGAATAAAGGTAGCTGTCATTAGAAATTACAGCCCTGGGGCTGGGGATTTACCTCAGTGGTTAGTGTGCTTGCCTCGGAAGCACAAGGCCCTGAGTTCGATCCCCAGCACCAAAAAAAAGAAATTACAGCCCTGACCACAAAAATTCCTGAACAGTTGCTCCATTTATGACTTGCCCTGGGCTAGTAAACAATCGGTACCTTTCCAAGCAGAGATGTTTATTTTTTTTTAACTTTAGGAGAAGAGTCCAGTGTGTCCTAGGTAATATGTTTAGAATTTAGTCACTTTGATCCACAAAGTTTCTGTTCACTGAACCTGTTTTTCCAATGTAAGTGTTCTGAATCCTTCAGTCTTGGATAAAGTTTAAATTCTAACTATAGCTGATAAAACAGGTAAAACTTTTTTTTAAATTTTTTTATTATTATTTTTACCAAGAAAAACTCTTGAAGACATAGGCATAGGCAAGGAATTCCTGAATAAAACCCCAATTATACAAGAAATAGTACCAAGAATCAGCAAATGGGATTATAGCAAATTTAAAAGCTTCTGCACAGCAAAGGAGACAACCAAGAGAGTGAAGAGACAACTTATAGAATGGGAAAAATTTTTTTACCAGCTATTCCTCAGACAGAGGACTAATATCTAGAATGAAGAACTCAAAAAATTAGATACCCCCAAAACAAAGACCCAATCAAAAAGTGGACAACTGAAATGAATAGACACTTTTCAGAAGAAGAAATATAAATAACCAGTAAGTACACGAAAAAACATCTTTGGCCATCAAAGAAATGCAAATTAAAACAACACTGAGATTCTGTCTTACTTCATAAAGAATGGCTATCATCAAGAACTGGAAAAACCAACAAATGCTGGCAAAGCTATGGAAAAAAGAAACCCTTCTACATCACTGATGGGAGTATAAATTAGTACAGCCATTATGGAAATCAATATGCAGAGATTCCTCAAAAAACTAAAAATAGAAATTTCATTAGACCCAGCTATTACCCTTCTAGTTATATTCCTGAAAGTTAAAGATATCATATAGTGACACATTCATAACCGTATTTATAGCAGCTTAACTCGTAATAGCCAACTCTTGGAAGCAGCCTATATGTCCATCAGTAGATGAATGAATAAAGAAATGTGGTATGTATATATATATATATATATTTTTTTTTTGTAATATATTTAAAGACCAAACTGAAAGACCAAACTGAAAGGAAATGGGGGGATAGATCTTTTACAAGTGGGAAGGGGATCTAGAGATGAAGGAGGAGGGAAAGGGGGAGGGGAAGCAGAAGTAAGAAAGATTAAAGTGTGCTATGTACATGTACCAACTCTCCATGATGAATATATTCATTATGCACCACAAACGTGAATAAAAATATTTTTAAATTAAAAAAATGGAGATTAAAACAAAAAAACACTCTAATCATAATAAGGGTCCCTTCCTCTATATATACCAGCTCCTCCAAATGTTCTAAAGAACACTGGAATCTAGCAATGTCTAGAAATAAGATCTGGTATGCTGTGGAGTTCAGCTGATCAAAATAAACTTATTCCATTTGTTCAATAAATATTTAAAGAATGTTTACCATGTGTCAGGTTCCCTTCTAGGTATGTGGGAAACATCAATGAATAAAAGATGCATTCTAGTCAGATATATTTTAAACAACACACATGACTGCTCTCTGATCTTAGACTTTTGATTCAGTAAAGGATGGACACTGAAAACTTTCTATCCAAACCTCACAAAGGAAAGGGCTAGGAGGTGGGCAAAAGCAATGGAGCATGGAAGGGCCCAGGAGCCTGCATGTGTGTGAGCAGTGGACCCCAGGCTCTAGGGGAGGGGTAGAGCTCCTGCAGTTGTGGGTGCTGATGGGAGGGAAGGGCATACTTTCCACTCCATTGGCCCACAACTCATTCCCTAGTCCTCTTCTGAAACTCTCGCTCGCCTTCCTCCTACCTACACAATGACTTATGGTCTATGCAGGAAGGAACACATGTTGAAACCGCTGCAGTTGTGACCCTCATTCTCAATCTGCATCTCTTCCAGGATTTTACTTTTGGCCCTGTCCTAAACAGTTCTAATGAAAAAGATCTTACTCGATGATATTTAAATGGATTTGCTTGTTAACTCAAGCAGCAAGCAAACAGGAGGCCAAACAGGGTGGTCTCAGTCTTGGTTCTGATGCTACAGCTCAGCGATCTCGGGCAGGTCATTTAACATTTGGAAGCTGCGGTTTTCCCTGCACCTGATGAGCTCTGGTATCCTGACTATTGTCCTACTTCATCAAATGTTCATCTCCTACATAGAAATGATTGCCTTGGTGTTCTTCTAATCTATATATGCCACATATTCTCCCTGTGGCATGTATATGATGTGATTTATGTAAAAATGAATTGTAATTATGTACACCTATGCAGCTGTAAATACGTCAAAAGCCTATGGAAGGATATAGACCATATTATATAAAGTGATTGTCTCTGGGAAGAAGAGAAGGGTGGAGAAGAACCTGTGAGTTTGGATCCATACATTTTCATAAAGTCAACTTTTGCAACATACATTACTTAGTAGGAAGAAAAGAACTAAGAAGGAGCACATCTATAGTAGCATATGAACTAGGCTAAGGGACATGAATGAATATTTACTTTTATGTGTGTGGGAAAATGTTTCTTGATTTTTCTCCTCAGCCTCCTAAAACTGGAGATACAGAATGAAGAACACAGTATTTACAGGGTAGTTATCTGTGGAAAAGGGGAATGAAGGAAGTGTGACTGAAGCAGAACATATAGGAGCTTCAGAAGTGTTGGCAATTTTAAATTGGATGTTGGACCCTTGAGTAATTACGTTACTACTTTTCTTTAAACCCCTTCCCTTTAATATATCTTCCCTACATTTGATAAATTTCACAATTAAAAAAAGCTGGTCAATATGCACCTATGTACCCTAATCTTATCTCTTTCTCCAGGTGGACGTTGATAAAGTCAAGTACAGATGTGCGGTGTGTCCTGTGAAATACCTTTTCTGGACCTCGAGTGCTACCTGAGCGACCCGGCGTTCTTCCTGCCTGGCTTTCTGCACGGCCTCCATCTTTTCTCTGTGGCACTCCATCATAAGCCTTTGGATTCGATGGACCATGCGTTGTTCTGCAGCCAGGTTTTCTCTCTTCATTTCTTCACCCATGTTTTGAAACACCTCTGTCTTGGTTTTATCTGCCATTTCCTTAAAGGGAAAAACTTGATTGAGATATTACAGCTCTGGTGTTTTAAGATGAATACTAAGAGGCTGGATCTAAATCATCTACTTGATGAAATGTTTGCCTGTTAACACTGATGATTTAAAAAAAGATTCTATATGATGCAGCATAAATATATATATTGTACAGATCATATTGAAAAAGAATATGCAAAATAAGTTGGGTTAGAGGGGTTAAAGTTTTGTTTTTTGTTTTTTAGGGCTGGAGATCAAACCCAAGGTCTTGTACATGATGGGCAAGTCCTCTACTACTGACCTACACTCCTAGTCCAGGTCTTTTTTTTTAATATTATCACTACATATAGTAAAATGGCAGAAATAATTATGCCTCCTGAATGTCTGCTAGGTTAGGAGGGAAACTGAGACTCTGGCAGAAAACAGATACACATTACTGCAGTCACCAGAACCTGTCTTCCAGTCCCCACTCCTGAGATAATTAGTGTCCAGGAGCCCTTTCTTACTAATAGAAGGGACAGAAATGAGTGCTCTGCTGTTTGGGGTTTGGAAGACCTGTAGATGGCTTTCAATCAAATAAAAAGAGAAGTCAAACCAACACTCAGCAGAAGAATCTTATAAATAGTCCCAAAGGAAAACCCTGCTGCCTTCCTAGAAATGCTTACTAACTCCACAGCATCTGGAGCCACGGAGTTAGTAAGCAAGAAAAGAGGGGCAATTAATTCTGTCCAGGAGTTTCAAAACTTTCATTTAAAGGTAAATCTTTTTCTCTTTTTTTTTTTAAAGGAAGATATTAGGAGAACATAAAGAAATTACTTTACAGGTATATCAGAGGAATAACTAGGGAAAAAAAATCAGGATTCTCAACTGTCAGTTTCTCCTTTCATTGCTGGTTGAGATACTAGAATTTCTGAAGAGATTCATCAATTCATTTTTCATTCCAGAAACCCTGTACATGAATATAATATAGTATAGTGGACCGTCCTTTTTTTTTTTTTTTTAAATAGCAGAATCTCTCCTTCAAATGAAATCTCACTCAGAGTGGAAAGGAATAAAAACGATAAAAGCACCCCTAGCACCCTTTCTGTGTGAGCCGAAGGGAGCCAGCTCCATTTATGGTGCATCCAGGGAGAATCCTAAGATGAAGCTGGAAGTCAAACAGAAATCGCTTTTAGCTTCTTACAAAAATGTTTCAACAATTAAAATATTTGTTAGATGGACAGGGGGAGTAGTTCAGTGGGCGTGTGCTTGCTCAGCATGGATGAGGACCTGGGTTCAATCCCTGCACCAAAATCTGCACCAAAATCAACACCAAAACCAACAAACAAAAAACAAAACCAAATTGTTTGACAAACTTTAGGTTTTTCAAGGGGAAAAATTTTGAATCTTTCAACTTCTCATTTTGGCTATTCCGGGAGGGGACAGGGAGAAAAAAGAGACAACATAAATCAATTTTATCTCTTTAGAGTGGCCTCAGTGGATTTTGAAAATCTTTTTAGGAAAACATTCATGATGGTTTAGAAATGCTACCTGGGTTTTCTACCCTGAAGAAAGCATTGTCTCAAGCTGCTATTTTTTGATAAAATATTTTGAATGCTAATATCACCCACTGTTTTTAACATTGAGTTTCACAAAAAGAGTAGAATAAAACACTAACATTTTCTTGATGATATGGTCTCAACAGACAAATACAAATGACTGTACTGGGCTAAAAACTCCATATGGCACTTAATAATTGTTCAACTTCGTAGGAATATTTGTCTCTGTTGTAAATGATCCCAGACTGTTTTGATGTTGGAGACCTGTTATCTTTGTAGTTTGTCTTGTTCTTCCTATGCCTTGGGCTGAGGACTATCTTTTAGTCCTCTTTTTTGTCATTTCTAGTTTCCAACATTTACTTTATTTTAGATTTGAAAAATCAAGTAACCAACTCAATAACTGAGACTACCAGGTGTTTGGGCTTTAGAGAGGTGATGCATCATCTAATATGCATTTTTCTATTTGAATCATAGAATTTTAAAATTACACCTAGCTCTTTATTTTGGCTAGGTTCTGAACCAGGACTCAGATAATTAAACTCAGTCCTTCATTTATGTAATGATTTGGTAAAACCAAGATCATCTTACTGCTTCGCACAGGTGGGGAATACATATTTAAAGCTCCAGAAATAATTCAATAACCTGCTGTTTGATATAAGGTCTGCTTTTACTAAAATATATTTTGAAGGAGTCAGCTCACATTTTGAGATATTATAGGAAAAAGCTTCATGAACCCCATCATGTTTCCTGTAGATATTTGACAGACATTTTTTATATAATATCTCTTTCAAGAAAATTTCAGGTTTTATAACTAAAATATCTATGTCTCTCTTGAGTACCTCATTTGTTTTGACCTTATAGTGGTGATTCTTGGTAGTTCTCTGTTTGCACTAGGAGTGGGCAGTGGGCTGCTGCAGCCTACTCCTTGGGGACCATGCCAAGCCTGGCTGAAGGAGGCCACTGGTGCCAAGCAGGCAGCATCCCACTGTTTGGAACCCTGGGGGAGAGAGGCCTTACCTGCCAGTCTTCTGTGAGCAAGGGCCATCCATTTAATTTCACCTAGTACAGAACTAATACAGTATATGGCAGGTGTTCATTGCTCAAACAGTAAATGCACAAGCCCAGAGTCCTTGCTTATTAGTTATCTTCTTAGTAAGTCAGGCCAAACCTGAGCAAGACCTCTGCCACTTTCTTCCAGTTGCTGCCCATGAATCGGCACACCTGCACCTTGTCTTATCCTATTTCTCTCCCTCAGTCAAATGTGAAAATTGTTCTGTATCCTTGTCCTTTGAGCAGATTGTATGACTAAAGCACTCAACTAAACAATGAACCTCAGGGCCTCTGCCTGGAAAGTTTACCAGTTAACTAGTCATGTAGTTGAAAAAGTTGCAGGTTAGAATGAGTTGCCCTCATCTTGTGACCACAGTCCTAGAGGGAATACTTGAGGGACAGCTTGGATGTACCTCTTCGCAGTAGAGGAAATGCAAACTTAGGGAAAAGAATGCAACCAGAAGTACAGAAGGAAGAGAACAGCCCATGTCATTTGTTCAATAACCATCTGAGTCCCTGCCAAGTCAAGGCACTGTGCTGGGCACCAGAGCTAGGGCAGGGACAGACTGACATGCCCTGATGAAAGCTGCAGTCATGTGGGGGTCAGCATTAAATCACCAATCACACAATTATTTAGCGACAGCAGTGATGACTGCTATGAAGGAGACCCAGGTGTCATGGACAGGGAGCAGGGCAGGGTTGGCCGGGTAAAGCTTCCCTCAGGAAGTAAGCTTTGGGGTTCTTCCCTCACAGAGTCATCACTGCTGCAGCCTCTCCTGTGACACTCAGAGGCCGCCCTCTCAGCCTCTATGACGCCCACCTAGACTTTGCAGATTAGTGCTCTCCCCTTGTTCCCTTGCCAATTTAAATACTTTTTCTTTACTAATTTAAGCATTTTAAAAAGACAACAAGCCATTCTGAAAAACCTGTAAATCTTTTTGATGTTTCTCTTCCAAAATCTGAATTTGAAATCTGTGTTGGGCATTTGCATCTTCAAGTGCTTTCTCCACTGCTCGTTTCTGGCGTTCTTTGGCCTTTGAAAGAAAGAGTCCAGTTATTTAGTAATATTATCGGGATAAGCAGAGGGCAACTCATCATTATTTGGGACCATTGGTAAGTCAGGTTTTCCCATTTGCTGAAAATTAGCAACCACCAAATGGTGCCTAATTACTAGCTCAATTCCCACCTCAAACTTTCACAGCAACCTGGTTGCCTTAGCCAGCGAGACCCTAAACACAGCCCAGAATGTGGCTAACACTGCTGCTTCAGGAATTGTACAAGACAAGGCAGCTTTATTGTCCATAGGTTGCTAGTTTCTCTTTTCTCACTGAAACTTTATTTCTTGCTGGACTATCAAAGTCTACAACGCTCACTGTAGAAAATCTGGAAAACACAGAGAAGTTGTATGAACACATGTAGTTAAAAGGTACTGAGTAGTGAAGCTGAGTACAACTGCATCAAGAGTTCAGAAAGAAGTTTTATTAGTTTATTTGAAGAGAATATCAAGAACACTAGATAGACATATATCCAAATGATAGATCATTCACAAAAGTATCCCTTATATTCAGATGTATAAGTAATTGATGGTATTACTGATAAAATAGATGACTACTAAAATTTATATATATATGACTGTTTGCTCTGGAGTATTTTTTGTTCAAAATATGTTCATACCAATGCACAGTTCCAATACTATTTGTTGTAATGTTTATTTTACAAAGTAATCAAACAATATTATTCTAAGCACTATGGCTTGACTCAAGGGCACTCAAGAAGCTTTACTTCTTGTTAGGAAGTCATTTATGTCCTTCTATGACTGAAAGAAGCAGGAGCTACACAGGATTGAGGCTTTGCTCACTGTGAATCCCAACATTCAAATATCCCATATGCCACTCAGCAACCATATGCACAAAGTATCGAGGATTTGGGGCTTTCTGTTTCAGGTAGCATCTCACTATGTTGCCTAGGCTGGACTTGAATTCGTGGACTCCAGTGATCCTCCTGCCTCAGTCTCTCAAGTCGCAGGGACTATAGACATGCACCCCATGCCAGCAGTACCAAGGATTTCGGAGACAGAAAAGGAGAAGTGAGGTTGGAGATTTAGCTCAAGTAGTAGAGTGCTTGCCTAGCAAATGCAAGGCCCTGAGTTCAATCTCCAGCACTGTACCCCCCCCCCCATGAGAAGGAAAGCAGGACAAGATGAAGCATTTGGAAAAAATGGGTCTTTAGTTTAGGAGTATTACATACAGCACAAATGGATGGTATATATAGTAAACGTAAGGTCATCATAATTTAAAGTTTTAATCAGAGAGGGAAAGAGTCATCCATACAAAGAGGGCAATCTAAAAGGAAGGAAGCTCTTGATGGAATCTACTTCTTTCTAAGCACCTACTGTGTGCCAGGTGCATTATATATCATTGAGCCCTCTCAGAAGTTCTATAGAATGGGTATTACTACTAGTAGTACTGTTATTCTCATCCCTTCTTAGTAGATGAAGAAGCCAGTACCACAGAGGTTGAAGCCAGTACCCAGCATCCCACAGCTACCCAGGATTCAGTCAATTCTGACTCTAGAGTCTATGCTCTTGCCTACTATGCTGTATTATTGCTTTAGACATATCCAAAAAGTAAAAAACTGTAAATATCTATTTTAGGTTGATTTCTAACTTCTTTTACCTGATTCCATACTTTAGCTTCTGCTTTTGCAATACTTTCTTTGAGTAAATCCTCTTGGAATCGCTCTTCTTTATTCAGAATATCTGCCCCAATATCTGTGTATTTGAACAGAAATTATCACAGATCTCCATAAACTCTTTTTTGGCTTCCCTTTCCACCATTATCTAGTTATTTATGTAGCCATCCAGGAGATATATCCTTTTAGGAGATACCAACTTTTCCTCTTTCCTTCTTTTTCTTTCGGTCTTTAAAAAAAATTTGTTTTTGGTTTTTTTTTTTTTTGAGACAGAGTCTCACTATGTAGTTCAGGCTGGGCTTGAACTATGTAGCCCAGACTGGCCTCAAAATTGTGGCAACTCTCCGGCCTCAGCCTCCTGAGTTCTGGGATTACAGGCATGTGCTGCCACATCCATATCTTTCTGTCTTTATCTTTCTCTCTTATTTTGCTACAGACTGAACACAGTACACTAAGCACACCCTCTATCACTGAGCTACATTCACACTCAGCAATTTCTGGGTAAATTTTTCCCTGATTAGGAGGGAACTCAGAGCACAGTTAGGCCTAAATAGGGTCACCGTTCTGCTCATTACACCCAGTCCAGACAATAGACAACTGGAGAAGTTACATGAAATAAATGCCCTGCAGAAAGTGTCACATTTTGTACACTTAAATTAGAACAGTATGTGAATATTCAAGAGATTCCTCTCCTTTCTTCTTGCTCCTATCTGGGTGCTGGTTCTACCTCTATCAGAAGGGTGGAGGGGCTGGGGATTTAGCTCAGTGATTAGAGTGCTTGCCTTGCAAACACAAGGGCCTGAGTTCGATCCCCGGCACCACAAAAAAAAAAAAAAAAAAAAAAAAACAAGAAGGGTGGAAGCCAAATACTTTCCTTAATACATTACATAGGTGACTTTCTTTAATATGTGAGTCTACATGGGTTTAACTACTTCAGCTGTGGAGTGAGCAAAGGAGTAGTTTATTCTTTGTCAAATATCTAACTTGATTTCCAAATAATAAAAAGCCCATAATACCCTCTCTACTCAGAGAGAGTCTAGAGAGGTTAAAGAATGATACAACATCATTTAGATAGTGCAGAACTGAACCTGGAACCAAGAGCTGAGCCCTCTGAGTTGGTCACAGGACTTGCCTATCTTTTTACATTTAAGAGGTTGTTGCCGAGGATTTAGCTTAGTGATTAGAGTGCTTGCCTTGCAAGCACAAGGCCCTGAGTTTGATCCCCAGTACCAAAAAGAAAAAAGAATGCCTGCTCTACTAATGAGTCTACTAAAGGTATTCTTTATAGGGCCGGGGATTTAGCTCAGTGGTTAGAGTGCTTGCCTCACAAGCACAAGGTCCTGAGTTCAATTCCCAGTACCCCCCCCAAAAAAAAGAGGTTGTCGGAGGTGGAATAAATTGTCAGAGTAAATAAGCTCTCTGGGTACTAAAATCACAGTGATTTTTTTCTCTGTAAACTCTCATAGTATTTATTCTTTATTCGATTCATTTCTCGTATCTTACCTAAATTAGTAACTTTTCCCGTGGTTAGGTGCTGATGACCAACTTCCTAAAATTACAAAGCCTGTCTTGTGGTGTCTAGCTTAGCAATAGTCACAGGTAAGACGCTGTGAGCGTGTGTTTCATCTGCTCCACATCTCCGCTTTCCCTGTGGTAGAGACCCACTTCACTGAGGAAGTTCTCTCCTTCACTTGAGATTGTTCTAAGGCTGCCAATCAAAGGATCCAATCTTCTTGGGCTTTCTTCCCTCCTCTAGGCCACAGTAATTGGCTCATGATTGGCACAGGCTCAAGCCTGGTTAATGAGGGCTGACTGTCCTCGATCCCAGAGAGGGGCTAAGCCAGTCAAAGCTCTCACTGCCAACACGGACGAATGAAGGGGCCCAGGGCAGCCTGCAATGCCCCTGTCCACGGACATCGCCATCACCTCCGAGGAACCCCGGGTAAACTTAGACATCATGGGTGAGACAATTCAACTGATTATTGATTTGATTTCTTTCTCTGGACGACTCTCCTCTGGGTCTATAGCCATAGTTGGTGTCGATGGCATCTCGAGGAGGAATTTCTTTACTCCCGCTCTGACATGCCAATTTGAAGGTCAAATATTTAGCCATGAATTTCTAATTGTCCCAAGGTGTCCTGCTCCCTTACTGGGAAGAGATCTACTAGCTAAATTAAGAATAATTCTCAAGTTCCAGCCTAGGCCAAAACAGATTCTACTTGTTGAGACAACAACAGATCAGCTTGACCAAATTAGCCAACAAGTGGATCATGCTGCATGGTATAATGGGATATCTGGCAAGGCCAATTCTGCTATACCGATAATTATTAAACTAAAAGACCCCAACCGGTTTCCTAATCAGAGGCAACATCCAATCAGGGAAGAAGCACGTAAAGGTCTTCAGCCTCTCATAGACAAGTTTCTTAAATATGGGCTTCTGATACTTTGCCAGTCTCCTTGTAACTCTATTCTCCCTATAGTTACGCCTATTCTCCCTATAGTTAAGCCTTCAGGAGAATACCAGATAGTAAAAGACCTCCGCCTCATTAATGAGGCTGTCATCCCAATCCATCCTTTAGTGGCAGACCCTTATACAATTCTCTCTCAAATTCCAGGAGACACTAAATGGTTCTCAGTTTTAAACTTAAAAGATACATTTTTCACCATTCCCCAACATCCAACCTACTCCTCATATTTAGCCTAACAATGAAGGTCATTAACCATTTTCTCATTGCCTCCCCACAGGTATTTCTCTCCTCAGCCCAGCCAACAAGCCACAATACTCTAAGGTAGACTAGGAGAGACGATCCCCGATAGGTAGGGTCCATGCCCCCCATCCAGCAGGAAGTAGTTCCAGAAGATGAGACCTCCAGCCCCTCAACACCCCATAAAGAATTATGGGGATTTGGTCTCTCAGGGAGAAATAATATAGGAATAGGGCGTGGCCTGACCTGGCTGGGAAGATGGACATGACCTTGGGGAGTGGCTTTGACCTGACGTCAGCCTGGGGTGCGAAATTCCAATCGCCCCTCTTCTCACAGGATCGAGAAACTCTCACTGAGAACAGAATCCAGATAAATGTGAATGGCACCACGAGTTCGCCCTCTTGCCGCGCTCGCCCCCTCTCCCTCCTCTCCCTTCTCTCTCCCTTTTGCCTTGCGCATGTCCCCTGCTCCCTAGTCTCCTAGGCCTTTTCAGATTCCTAACTGCAACATCAGCTAGTTATTTTACCCACCTGGCCAAACCAGTCTCCCTTTTGTTACTTAAATAAACTTTCCTAATGCCCTAAAATTCGCTCCTGCAATTCATTGCGCGAATAAAGAACCTGGAGATGTATTTTCTGAATTCCCCTTCCCATCCGACAACAGAAGCAAGAGTGAAAAGAGCTCACATTTACTTGAATGTTCCAGGTATTATAACAGACACAAATATTTCATTAAAATTTCATAATATTCTAAAATATACAAACCAATATTCTTATTTACACATAAAGAAACAGACTAGAAGGCTAAATGCCCTATCCGATGCACATAACCAGATTCTAACACGTATCCTCTCCCACCAGACACCCTTGTAGGAACAAGCAACTTTAAACAGGGAAAAGCTGATAAGTTTATGTAACAGGAAGAATAATATGTAATGCTATTAAACATTAGAATAAAGGAAAGCAATCAAGTCACTTACCCAGTATATCTTTGTGAGTGTAAAAGCGTGTCTTAAATGGCTTGTATTCATGGATCCTTTTGAACGTTTCCCCAAAAGGAGCAGGTGGAATTATTTTATTACAAACAGCACAGCAAACAAAGTTTGTGTAATTTGGATTTTTGATCATAGTTAAATTTCAGATGTCTTCTACTAGTTAAAATAATCTTAGGATCAGCAAAAGTAGCTTTAAGAGAAGCTAGACATTTAAGCTGGAAGAGATTCAAGATTTTAGGATAATGCTAAAGCTGGTAAAGACAAAATGATTTACCATAGGTAGTGGTTAGGTGTCTAACGTTAAAGGATGGTACTAAAAGCCTCTCTTACATCAGATATGGGAGCTGGATTTGGAGAGATGTAACCAAGTGCTTCCTTCCAGGTACTGGCATTAAGTTGTCTTACTTAGCAACTGTTGCTAGGTAACACACGCTTTGCTCATAAAAGCAACTTGAAATAATAACAAAGGCAGCATGATGTAGCTATTCATTTTCCTGATAGTTTTTGTATTAGTTTCCTATGGCCACAGTAACAAATTAATGCAATCTTAAAAGCTTAAATCCAATACAAATGTGTTCTTTTGAATTTCTGGAAGTCAGAGTCCAAAATTAGTCTTTTAGACCTAAAATCACTGTTCAGGACGGCTGGTTCCCTCTGGAGGCTTTAGCACAGGATGTTTCCTTACTTTTGCAGCTTCTAAAGTCACCCAGTTTCCTCACATCAATAGCTTTTTCCTCTTCTGCTTCCATGGTGACATCTCTTCCTCTGATCTTCTGCATCTAACGACCTGTGTAACATACCATGCCCATCTGGAAAATCCAAGATGGTCTCTCCATCTCAAAATTCCTCAACTTGATCAGGTCTGCAAAGTTCCTTTTGCCACAGAAAGTAACATATTCAGAGGTTCTAGAGATTGGTGCTGGATATCTTTGCAAGGGAGGGGAGCATTAATCAGCCAGCCAGACTGTAGGGACAGGGGACCTGGTAGGAAAAAAGTAGGAGAAAAGGTAGGAGAAAAGCCTCAGTGAGCTGTATTAAGATCTATTGGGAAACTTATTAAAAGCAGTTCCTGCCATCACAAACAGTTTCTGCCATTTGGCTTCTTCGTATCTTTTTGTTATGAGTAAGTGAAGGGGGAGCTTATAGGAAGGCAGGTTTAAACACAATGATTAAGGGGTCATGTGTACATGTGTGTATCTGGTGTAATACTATGCTGATGATAAAATGAGAACATGTATGCATGTGTGTTAGAAATAAACCCCCAGACTCAAATCGTTGGTGCCAGAAACAATGCACTCAGACACAGGGCAAGAGAGCTCAACAAGACATTTTACTTTTGTAAAAGTGCAGCAAGCACACCCCAGCAATGAGGTAGCAGGTGCCACGGACAAAGGAGGGTCAGCTCTTTTATCCTAATGTAGGAGGTGGGGTGGGGAATGTGAAGAACAGGTCTTTGGCTCTTGATGAGCCATCCTTAGTTTATAGCTGTGTTCTCAGGATTTGAACTGAGTAGGCAACTTTGTGACTGGTATGTTCAGGAAAAGTTGTTCAGGGTGAGCTAGAGACAATCCTGTTTGATAGAAAAGACAGGTTATTGTTTCCCATAATGTGTATATGTGTAGGTGTGTGTGTGCATGTGTGTCTTACATATTAAATAAGAGTCTTTAGGTGGCTGTCTCTTATCCTTCTTGCATTGTCAGGTGGGTGAGGGGAGCTGGCTTTTTTGGTCTGGCTTTCTCAGTGTTCTTGGTTAAGTCTTTTTGATAATTCTTATGGTAACTGTGTTGCCTGGTACCTCTCTCAAGTCTAGCTTTTCCCTCCTTTGTCTTCCTAATTACTCTAACTGCAGAATCTACCTGTGAGGGCAGAAACTGTGATGGCAGGAACTGCTTTTAATAAGTTTCCCAACAGAACGTAATACAGCTCAGTGAGGGCTTTCTCCTCAGTGCCACTGATGAGTTTAATTTCAACAACAGAACTCCCTTGGTGAAGCCAGCAGACGGGGAAGTTAGGCAGACAGGGCACAGGTCCTAAATAGTTAACCTGAAGTAAATTAGAAGTCAGGGATTAAGTGAGCTAACATCCCAAAGGACTCAAAGTAATTAACTTAGGCAAACCGATCTCATCAGGGCCTAATGGAATGCAAGGGACAAAGAACAGGTCCTTAGCCAAATGAAAAGAGCCCTTGGAGGAAGTGAACCGCAAACGAAGCAGCTCACTTTCTGGACATCAAAGGCCTACCTGCAACCAGGAGCATCCTTGGCGTATGTCACATATACCAGTCCCAAAACTGTATAGAAGGTTAATGAACTTATCTATGGGTTTTACGCCTCCCCGATAAGCAGGGAGCTCTTTTCTTTTATTCTTTCTAATAAACACACATTTGGCCATTCCCCACTGCTTGCTGCTTGCTGTTTTGTTGGCTTCAAGCTTCGTTGCCCCAAAACAAGACCCGGAGAGCTACAGGGTGCAGCTAACATGAGGGACCTGGGGCTGTGTGTCACGAAGTTACTCTACAATCCTTTGTGCATCACATTTATATTAAGTCATATGGCCTGATAAATGGCTGAAGACCTTGAATAACTATCAAGTGGTGTCAGATTTGACTTCAAGATGGTCAGCTGGGACTGGAAAAGGGATTAAAAACAGGTGAATTCCTACTGAAAATTGAGACCACTGCATCCACAGAGTTAATTATCAGGATCGAGAACTGAGGCCTAAGAGTTTGCTAACCCCAGAAATTCTTGCCCAGAAATGAGGGTAACAAACTGTTCTTGATTTGCTTGAGACTGTCCTCGTTTTAAAACTGAGGATCAGCTGGGTGTAGTGGCACAAGCCTGTTAATCCCAGGACTATGAGAGGCAGAAGCAGGAGGACCATATATTTGAGCCCATCCTGGGCAATTTAGTGATTTAGAGACTCTGTCCCAAAAAATAAAAAGGGCTGGGGACACAGCTCAGTGCAAAGGCAATCTCTAGTACTGCCCAAACAAACAAACGAAACAAAACAACAACAAAAACACTGAAAGTCCTGCATCACAAGAAACCCTTAGTGCCCAGCAAACCAGAAGGGCCGATCACTATGGAAGATAAAACTGTAAAACCAATAAATAACTTCAATGTTTGCTTTAGGAAATTTTTGAAAGCTAATTTATCAATCAAACAGCTTGCTGATTTGAGCAAATAGCTCCTCTACTGATATAGGGGAAAAATATAACTCCCAACCTGTTAGGTGTCAGATACGCCGAGTTCATGCTCCCCAAAATCGAAGAATGAATTCTAAAGAACAACAGAGGCTAAGAGTAGGAAAAATATATTGAGCAAAACAGCTCCCAAGAGACAAGAAGGGACCTGAAACTGGGTTGCCACAGACCCCACTTCTCAGAGGAACTTTTATAGAGCTAAATCACAAGGTGGATACAATGTGGGTCAAAACTATGATCAAACAATAACATTACAAGTACAGCCACTCAGATAATATCGACCCAGTGGGGAAGCAGGTCATGTAGCAAATATACATGGAAAGAACAAAAACATTTAGGAAGAGATGGGTCTGGAGGTTCTGGTCACCGTGGGTGACTGATGGCTATCTAGACTTTATTGGGCCAGGTGATATGAATTTATTGCTTACTCCTCGGGGAGGCATGTAGGCCTGGTCACTCCATCTTTATCCTGAGGCTTGCTCTTGGACAGATGTGCCTCCAGCCACAGCTGTAATGTGTTTGCATCTTCTGCACTGACTCCCTTGAAGGCCAGGCCCTGTCTGACTGCCTGTAATATTTCTACCTAACTTAGCTGTCTATAATACTCTGACATGACACTGAATATCAACTTATTTTGTTGACTTACTAGTAAAGGAATTCTAAAGTATGGAAATATGACATTAAGCATATGAGGTAAAAACAGAAGAACTCTACATCTCTGACAATAAAAATACATGGGGAAACCAAAAGCAAAAGACTTTTTTTTTTTACTCTGTAAGTGTATCTTAAACTACATGAAGTGTACTATGTGGAGAGGTATATAGCAAACGAACATTTAGGGCTCAGTAGTAAAGATTTAATTTAGATCCACATAAACTCAATTAGATTAGCTCTTTAATATCTATAAATCAGATATAATTACATCTTCATCTACCCTCAAAACCACAATAAAGTACTAGAAATTATAATTAACATTACGATAAGCTCCTCTGCCTGTGCTATTATTATTATTATTATTTGGTAGTAACAAATGAAACAAAATTTCATAGATGAGATTTACTGCTGATCCCTAATTACAGTGATTTGGAGAATGGGCTCAATACATGTACCTAGTAATGAAACAGGTCCAGAACCCTGTCAAAAGATTTAAATTATATCAGGTAAACCTAGTATGGTAAGATCTTATTTCTTTCTTATCTATGAGTAGTTCTAGTTTTTAACCACAAGAACACTTGGTAACACTGATTTGTAAAAATTAAAATAGGTAACATTTTAGTTGTAGTCAAAAATATATCTCAGCATAGCATACTTAAATAACTACTTTTTATTCTCTTGTTTAATCATGCTTTTGGTAGCTGGGGGGTATCTTCTCAATTAAAATAAAATTCTGAACCAAAAATAGCTGAAATAGAAACCAAAATACTTGAACCATCTGTTACTGTAAGACAGCCAACTGAGTTTTTATTTCCCATATCTTAGTGTTAATTCAGGCTTTAAAATTATGATTTCTTTTTCTCTACAAATACAGCTTTTAGGCCAGGCAGGAAGTACACATTTTCTTTGCAAATAACAAAATAACCCTAAACTCTCACAACAGCTGCGAAGGCACACTTTACCTTAAAATGTTAAAAAAAAAAAAAAAACTTCATGCAAATTTAACAGCAGTGGGTACTTTTTATACTGAACTGAATAACTGACAAAAATGTCTCCCATCCTCAAGCCACTTTCATGAGATTTAATAAAAGAGAAATATTGAGAAGCTCTTTTTATGGAAAAAGAGTAACACTACAGCCGTAAAGTGACAAATTTTACTACAGGGTCTGGTTGCAACTGCTGTCTTCTCTTCTTAACATATTATTGAACAAGAAATGTGATTCTGTGCAC
This sequence comes from Hystrix cristata, assembly GCA_004026905.1. Classification (NCBI taxonomy): domain Eukaryota; kingdom Metazoa; phylum Chordata; class Mammalia; order Rodentia; family Hystricidae; genus Hystrix; species Hystrix cristata. The sequence goes on from PVJO010004881.1 coordinate 53,944, forward strand.
TCACAAAGTCTTTCATTTGAAGGTTTCAGAAAGCTCCATCTGCAGTAAGCAGCAGTTTAATCCCATTTAGATGTTTTCCTCCGCATATAACTGTGTCCCTCACTATCAATAGCTTCATAGAGGTCCTTTTTATTCTCTTGTGTTGCATGTAGATAGCCAATATAAGCCACACAAAGTGAAAGGGATACCAATCCGAAAGCCATTACAGGTTTGTTCTGTCAAAGAAAAAAATTATAAAGCCTCATTAAGACTAGTAATTGAAGGAGAGTCAAATATCTATTACACCTTCCTCTTGGCATGCCGTATCTTTATTACCGCACTCGCATTCCTATGGCAATACTTCAATTATAATCATTTATTCTGTTCTTTATTCAGTTAGCTTGGTTCCTAATTATTAAGATTATAGAAAACTCTTGCTTCTCCTCCCAGCCTTTCTCCTCTCTACACCCTGGATGTCTTACAACCACCATCCTGAGAAAGGTGACAGCTTAGAGAGGAATGAGGCACAGATTGATCTGGTGCTCAGTCTTAATGGTATCTGTGTGATCTGGAGAAGCTGCTTAACTTCTCTGGGCTCAAATCTCCCACTTGCAAATCTCAGATTACTGTATTTTAGTGGAAAGTGAAAAATAAAACAGACATACTATTTTTGCTGCTGAAGACATGGATAATTGTCAATACTCCTTCTATAAACTATATTAGGCACAGCAATAATGACATGTATACACTCTTTTCTGGAAACCTACTTATTACCTCAAGAAATTTAGTGATTAGAATAGATATTAAGGTGTTATAAAAATATTGATGTACCAGGGCTGGGGATTTGGCACAGTGGTTAGAGTACCTGCCTCACAAGCACAAGGCCCTGAGTTCAATCCCCCGCACACACACAAAAAAACTGATGTACTGCTAGAAAATCCAAGATCCTAAGAAGCAAAGTGATATAGCCTTGAGTTGGAGGAGGGGGCTTTTAAAAAAATAGGAAAGCTTCCAGAAAGTTGTTTTGTCTATTATACTTTGTGATTCCTGAAATTGTGACTTGGTCCCCCCTTTCTACATGTTCTGTACTTAACAAATTGGCCTTTCTTAGGTTAGTGATGCCTGGTAGTGATATATAGTATTTCCTGCTTCTGTCTCCATACCCGCTGTACAACAGTAGTCCCCCAACTTATCCACGGGGCACACCTTCCAAGATTCCCAGTGGATGCTTGAAACCAGACAGTACCAAACCCTACACAGTATAAACTATGTTTTTTCTATACACACATATCTGTAATAGTTTAATTTACATATTAGCTGCAGTGAGAGATTAAATAAAATAGAATAATATACCATAAGCAAAGTTATGTGAATACTGTCTCTCTCTCTCCAAAATAAGTGTTAATATTTTTGAACCATGGTTGACAGTGGATGACTGAAACTATAAAGCGAAAAGGCAAATGAGGGGACTATTGCAGTACTATTTTAAGTCTTAATTGCAAAAAAAACAGTAAGGGTAAATCTTTTTCAGTTGGCTGAGTATTTAAGAAAGGCTTCAAGTTCAGAGCAGTTTAATTTTCAATTTGTAAAGTGCTTTTATCATATGAAAGAACACATTAGTTAAAAGTTTTTAACTCTTTTTTTTTTTTTTTGAAGCTGGGGATTGAACTCAGGGTCTTATGCTTGCAAGCCAAGCACTTTAACCGCTGGGCTAAATCCCCAGCCAGTTAAAAATTTTTAAAACACTCTATTTTGGTTTGATGATGTAAACTGACCTACTTTAAAATAGTGTACACCAACAACTGTGTTACTAAAATTCTAAACAGATTCAATGTACTTAAGTATTTATCATTATAATTTGATTTCTTTTACATTTGTTGAAAAATAAAATCCATCAAATCAAACAGTCACTAAATTGCCACAAGAATATAAATGATTAGCTACCTCTAAAACATTGTACAAACGTATGTTTTAGAATTTTTCACAAAATGCTTGCAATCATTACACAGATAGTGATAGCTAATAAATGCTGGCATTGCAGTCTCTAAAATTATCAGCTTTTCATTTTTAGTTTATTTCAATGGAAAGCCTTATTTACATAGTAGTATTTGATCAAATAATAAAAATTTCCTTCAAATTAATGCTATAAAATAGTATGTTAGAGAAGTTGTTCCTTTACAATGCAATCATTTTCCATTAAAATTCCCAAACTCCCTCAAAACAGTTTATGTGAATTTATACATGAAACAGCACTCAAAAATTTCCTTTGATTTGCTTTGATTCATAGAGGGGTCAACATAAAATATCTATGATAAAGTCAAATGCCGCTGGGAAATAAGAACTAATTCTAGTAGTCTGATGAAATATAAAGTCTTACACTGGATGTACTTCTTACAGGTTTAATGAAGAGCTCTGGATTTATAGCTCGAAATAAAGTCGTTGTGCGCACCCCTCTGAGTCCTGGGTTTCGAAAGTCTTTTTCTGTGGGAGGCTCCTGTTTAAATGTTGGAGGCTCAGGAGCTGAAGACATCTTGACTAATGACAATTACCTAGAAACAAAACAATATATTTTCCTTTATAATTGTTTGATAAACTCGTTTTTGAAAAGCATTCATATACTCATTCTGGTTTTAAATTCCAGAATGCACCCAAAGTCATTGTTAATTTTTATTTTGTATAACGCATACTTTGTAAATGGTGCTTTAAATTTTGTTTGGCAAAATGGTTCATTCTTTTATTTTTCATCTCTTAAACCAGTGAGGTGGGCAGAAGTCCAGAGAATGGTTTGAGTCACATTATAATCTGTTATCTAAAGCCAGGGATATGGGTAAGAAAGTCCTGTGGGCAACCCATTCCTTTATTTCCTGACATTTTTACTTTTTCTCGCGTTCGAACAGCTCTTTCCACAGCAAGCTGAGGGAAGTACTACTACTCTTTGCTTAGTATCTCTTCTTTCAGCTTCATCCCTAGCCCACTTTTCTCTCATCCTCCTCTACCAGCTCAACTCAGCACTTAATATCCCAAGAAGCAGGTATTTCTGCTCGCTCTTCCTTTGCCTATCAGCAAACTCTCTAGAAGGGCAAGTTCTGTTATCTCTTTAAATATCATTTTTTTCTTAGCTATTCTAAATCTATTAAGTCCAATGTGTCTTTGTCTATCTTCTCCTAGTTGGACTATCAACAATTTGACAATACTTTTCTCTTTCAAGCATCATTCGTGGGTGGAGGTGGATGTTGAAAGGGAGAGGAACAAGAAACCTTCCAAAGTGTGAAATTAATGACAATATAATAAAACTCCTTGGGGAAAATATATTGCAACTTCCTGTATAATGAATGTTATGAAATGCGAGTCAAATATTCACACTTAAACATGATGCTTTGTTTGTACAAATATTCTTTATTCACCAATTCTTCTGTTTAACAGACTTTCAAAGCAGTTATTTTTGCAATTTTAGAGTTATGAAGAAAATTAAATACTCAGCTTTTCAAAACACTGTGTTGCACTGATCACTAAACATTCATCCATAACATTTACTCAGGTAAATACCTCATAAGGAACATCTGCTTGAAGGGAAGGGATTCTCTACTTTCTACACTTGGCAAAGGCTTTGAGAAATACTTGCTGTTGGCTGTTCCATCATTGGCCCCCCACGCATGTTGTTTATCACTGCCAATGTCTTCATCATCACCATCACAGCTTTCTAGTTCCACTTTTACATCAGTAAGTACACATGTAGCAATTTCAGGATGTGATAACTCTTGGAAAATAGTTAAACTGCTACCTATAGCCACAATGTCTTCAAATTAAACTGGTTTGGGACACCAGTGACATAGCAATTGAATGATAGATTGGTTCAAATACCATCTTGAGTTGCAGTCTTTTTCCAGGTGTACTTCAGAAGACTTCACAGTAATTATGCCTGTTTCTGCCAACTCTTCATGACTGTAGATGACTCCATAGATCTCTGTGTCTCAGAGATCATGGCAATAGTTTGATTCATGTGGACATTGTTCTTTCTCTTCCATGTTTAGTAAGTTGTTTCTGAAACTGGTTTCAGTAGTGAACCTTCACTATGTGAACTATACTCTGATCTAAGGACAGCAGAATGGCTGTGCAAATCACTTAGGGAAAACTCAACACACACACAATCCAAGTGCAGGAGTACACTGTGGGTAGAGCAACTGTCTCACCAGAAAGCAGATATTACATTTTGTACGTTTCATTAATAAATATGTTATCATTTAGACATGTATACTGGGTTGGTAATCACAGGAAAACAAATGAACATTTTGAAGTACTGGGGGTTAGCTGACTTGCCAATGATGATTGGTCCAAAATGCATTACAGCAGAATCGAGCAAACCATCCGTCTATTTTCTTTGCAAAGTCCACCTCTGGCATGAAGCACATGATGAGCTAACAACTGGTAAAGTACACCTATTTCATCAGCATTTAAAACACATCAAACTTTAGCCAGCAATTGTTGAGTTTTTGTTTTTTAAATGTCTCTTGTATACAAGTTACTAATTTTTTAAAAAATACTGTCTTCACTACGGGAACTTCTAAAATAATCCCATAACATGCCTATAATTTGTTCAGTCAGCCCACATGTGCTTGAAACTCACCATGGCCAAAAATGACAAAAATCAAATGCTTTCTGTAGCACAAATGGTACATTTAAGTGTCCATTTCTCATACAAAATTCTTGATAACACACAAAGTAACTACAAAGGGGAACTCACATTCACTTCTGCTTTAGTCTCAGAATCTTTTTTTTTCCCTCATCCTTGGCTTGTATTAGAGTTCACTAGAGGAACAAATTTAATATAAAAAATAAATACACACACAGACAAATACATGGACGTCAAGGTAGGCTTACAATGGTCGCCTGCAGAGTCAGGTGTGAAAGAGTGCAGAAAGCCAGTCTATGCTCTGGAGACCCGGAGGATCCAGTCAAAGACTGAAGAGTTGGAGCTCACTGCAGAGTCCTGTGAAGCTGGAGGTGTGCACTGGAAGCCTGGAGACAGACATCCAAGGGTGATGGTGAAGACTGAAGATCCTCCAAAGAAGCAGAAGTGAGACTGTCCCTTCTTATTCCATCCAGGTTACAAGCCTATTGGTTGGTGCCACCCACAACCAGGGTGGGTCTTCCCTCTCCAGTAAATCCATCCCCAGACACACCCAAAACTGTGCTAAATCAATTAGCTAAGCATTCCTTATTCAAACTGACACCACAGTTAACTATCACATGGCTCAATGACAAAAATGTAGTTAATGTAGATATAGTGATATTAAATGCTGTTTCTGTTTCTCCTACCTTGTGGCAGCAATCTACTGTTCCCACTATCATTGTTTGTGGTTTTTTTTCCCTAGTGAAAGCTACCAATGTTCCATTTTTCCCAGTTTAACCATGATAGGATGGATGGTGTACACAAATGTATTTAGAATTTAAGTAACAAATGTTGACCACCAGGTGCCAAAGCCAGGTGTCAGTGATGTTTCTCTTTGTGTTAAAAACTTGAGTAAAGAAAGTGGGAAAAGAGAAAATGCAAAGTGAAACAATCAAAGTGGAAGCTGAACTTCAGTCTGTTAATAGACTGTATCTGTAAGAAATGTGAGGTAAGAGTTAACAAATGGTCATGTTGTTAGGACTGAATCATAGCCTCATAGTTTACCACTATTGGGGCATTAGCTAAAAGTATAAGGAAGTCCTGAAATAAAGCAAATATACAAAGGTAAAAGTCATTCTAACCAGAAATGAACACAAACATTTTCCTTTCATTATTGGAAGACAACTACATATAATTCTAACAAAAATATCCTGTAGAAAATGGGTTGGTGTTCAGAAGGAAGAAAAATAAGGTAATGGGGGAAGTACACATTACATGGAGCGTACACATTATACAGTACAGAAGGGTCCTCAGAGCAGAGTTTTATCACGAACTTTGTGTGGATGACAACGTGCCAGCAATCTAGCGATAAAATTTCATTACAAGTTGAGTATTCCTTATTTGAAATGCTTGGGACCAGACGTGTTTCAATTTTATTTGTATTTTGGAGTATCTGCATATACAAACTGAGATATCTAGGGGGAAAAGACCCAAGTCGAAACACAAAATTCACTAATGTTTCACATATACCCAGTGCACATAGCCTGAGGGTAATTTTACAAAATATTTTTTAATAATTTTGGAACATGAAATAGTTTGTGTACACTGACCCACTAGAAAGCAAAGGTGTCACTATTACAGCCATCCAGTAAACAATCTGTGTGGTTTGGCATCGCCATCATTCTTCATTCTGAACTCACATACTATAAGTAATCACTTTCTCACACTTACATGTATGTAATTAGTAAAAAGTATGACATACCATTAACTCAGGAAAAAGAATAATGTGTTCAGGTTAGGCAGGCAGCGGAGCATCTCCAGAACTCTTATGTCAGCCGTTAACAACAGCAGTTTTCAATTAACACCTGTGGTGGTGTGTTTGTTTCAATGCTTACTGTACGCTTTCATTTTACTGTATTAGGTGAGAAGCAACATCAGAAGCAGTTGAGGGACCAGGAGGTGAGTCCTCTAGGGATGAGAAAGCATTTTGCTGGGTGGTTTTTTTACACATTTCCTTCAGTGTTATCTCCCTCATTAGCAACAGTTTTTGTCTTAGAAGTCGCTCTTTGATTTTATAAAGTGACATGACTTCTTGTTCTGTGATGAATGCTCGCTGCTCTAGTCCTTCAATAAGTCCATCACACAGTTTCAACATGTCATCTATAGGCACTTTTTCTGCAGTGTAGACATCATCATCTTCATCGTGGCTATTACCTTGATCAGCTTGATTCAGAACCCTTTTGGCTAATTCACCACTGGTCAATGAATGAACAACTGGAGCCTGATTATTGATGTTAAAAACTTTTTGCATATCCACTTCTTCAATGAATTTCTTTGCTGCTTTGTGATCAACAGATGCTTTATTACCGCAAATCTTTAAAAACTTAATGCCATGTCTTTTCTTAAATTTCTGTAACCAGCCTGTTGAATATTCACAGTTCCCTTCAATTTTCAATTCATCATGATAGATCTTTGCTTGTTTCATGATCAGCACACCATTTAGTGGCATGTGTTCCCGGCGACGCTGATGGATCCACTCTTTCAATACACGATCAAGATCTTCATTTTTAGCTTTATGCAGTGTTTTTCTATTTTTCATTAACTTTGGTTCATCACTTTCGGTATAAAACTTCAATAGTTTATCCTTCTGTTTCTTCAGGTCATATATGGTGGTCATTCCAACACCATACTCTTCAGTAAGATGTTTCACACTTACACCACTGTCCAGTTTTTCCAACAGCTTGACTTTCTGTGCTATAGATAAACATAAATGTTTCCTCTTTTTCCTATCACTGTTGCCCACAGGGACATCTGTAGGTCTTTTTGACATTTTCAACAATATCTGTATACCACAGTGCAGAGAATACACAAAAAAACACAGTGAGTGATGCACACAGGTGGTGGCTTCATGTTGGGAATCTGTCTTTGGCACCCTGGGCCTTCACACAGATCATTTCATCAAGCTTTGAGGGCATGCTTCTGTGGAATGTGGGCAAGTGCAGAAAAGACGTTGCAGCTGAAGGGGACTTGGTGTGTCTTTTTTCCTTCAGAGACACTGAATAAGCTGTGGGTTGTGTACTTCTGTCTTAACTGCAAACTGTCACATGAGGTCAAGTGTGGAATTTTGCCACCTGTGGTATAATGATGATGCTCAAAAAGTTTCAGGTTTTGGAACAGATTTCAGATTTCAGATTTTTAGGTTAGGAATGTTCAACCTGTATTTTAAAATTAAAGGGATGCAGTGATGTCGAATGTGAAGAAATTCACATTATAAAAAATGTTATGGCTATTAAAAAACTCTAATTTGAACTTGAATTGTAATGACCTACATTTAGTTATAAAATCCCTTGATTTCCTCTTTCCTTCAGAGAACCTACATTTCCTTTGTAATCAATTAAGGAAATAGGCACTCAAGGTAGTATTTAAATTGAGCCTCCAAACATTCACATTCATCTTAATAATGTACTGTTTATGTTAAATGCTACTAGAAATGACAAAGGGCACTCACACTACAAATCCAAAAGTATATTTTAAAAATTTAATATACCACATTTTCCATTATTTGTGATACTTTCTGGAAAGCATAAAAATAACATTTTATTAAAAGTGGGATTAGACAGCTCAGTTTTACTGACATTTCTCCTTTCATGAGTCAAACACTGAAGGTATTAGAATAGTTCTCCCAAAACTGCATGAACCTACTTATACATCTACCAAATGAAGAATGTTTAATAACTATGTATACTTTCAATTAAAAATACAGATTACTGAAGCCAAAAAGGGTTTTGGTAGTCAAGAATTTGTTATACATGATTTTTTTTATAAAAAATAAAAGTAACAAAAAAAGTTTTTACTTAAGAGAAGGTTCTTTTGTATTTATTCACATGCCTGGCCCAGAGAGCTGTACATGTATAACTGGAGTGGAAATTTAAAATGCGCTGGTTAAAAAAGAATGCAAAATACAAAATCTTACTCGTTTATTCACAGATGTGTAAATCTAAGTATTTTTGGGGAAAACCTTTATTTCAACAAGTAAGCTTTTAATATACTAGTAAAAGCTAACTGGTTAATTTCAAGTGTAAAACTAATTTAAGTTCTATTATCAAAAGTTGCATAACTAGTAAGTTCAAACTTATTAGCAATAAATAAGCAATAACTTATTTTCACGTTACACTCCAATGAACCATACCTAAGACAAAAACAGTTCGCATTAAGCAGAATTCCATCAGAACTGCAAGTATGAAAAATCCTACTCTCCTCTAAAATGTTATGTAAACACACACATACATACCTATACACTATGTAAATCAGATTCTTAATCATGAGAAAAGGAACAAGCCATCTGTCTTCCTGTTGCCTTCTCTAACTTCTTCCTCCACTCTTTTTTCCCCATTGCATTAGCTAGCACTTAACATTGACCAATTTCTAGTTATACTCACATTGAAGATATGTTTGTTTATTTATTTATTTATTTTTTAAGACAGGGTCTCACTGTATATTCTAGGCTGGCCTTGAACTCATGGCGATTCTCCTGCCTCAGCTTCCTGGGTGCTGGGATTACAGGTGTGCGCCATCATGCCTGGCACAGGAGATCTGTTTATTTTTAAGATGGATTTAAAAACCTCCTTTATTGCATTAAGAGAATCACAGAAACATATATACACAGAGGTTAGCAGGGATGGTGGGAACATGGCACTGCATGCTTCTAAATAGTTTGGTCATTAATTTCTGTGCAGGACCACTTGCAAAATAAATTAGGTATTATTAGCTGTGTGATCTGTTCAGGTGCCCTTATTCTTATTTCTTCCATTTTTCCATGTCCTGATTCTTGTTCCTTTACTCATAATCAAGAATCTACTTTTCAGATGTATGTACATATGTTTTTTATGTTTATTAGTGTATGTTTGCTGTACAAAATGATTACATCCATCATGAAGGACATAGAATTTTCATACTTTTCTATAAAAAAAGATCCATATTAACTTACATTTATGTCATATGCCCTTCCCTGGTAGTCTTTACCTTTTTCTTCTGTCCACGTTCTTGTGAAGGAAACATGCAATGGGAAAAAAAAGAGGCAAAGATGAAGAACTGTTCCTTTACACAACTCCCTATGAGTATTTATATCTCAAAGCATGAGACTGTGTCCCCCTTCCACTCCCCCAGACTTCATGACACCAATAGGAGAAGCTACACCAGACAGTCCTACACAGAGTCAAGACTAGTCACTCTGAATGATTTTCTTCAGTAAAATTCTTGTGTGAGGGTGGTGTGTGTGTGTGTGTGGGGGGGGGTGATCCAAAATGTATTTGGTAACTGACATTAAATAATTTACTGGCATAAAACTGGCACAAGTATCCACATACTAGTAATATTGTATATGAAAATTAGACCAAGATATAGAGAGTATAAGAAGTACTTTGGAGGGAAAAATTGCATTTTCAAATACACGTTTTAGAAATACGCATTGTAATAAAGAGAAGTCAAAACAAAATTATCAGAAATCACAAAATATTAGCAAGCAGAAAACATCAATAATTAAATCCTTTTAAAAGATTCAAGTAATTATAAAATGGACAAAATATTTTAAGGAAAGTTTAAATAAAGTGTCCAAATGGGAAAGGGAACAACGGAGGGGGAAGGGGGAAAGGAACAGAGGGACAAGAGAAATAAGAACTGGAAAGAAAAAATAGAAACGAAGCCTTTGTAAATAAGGGGGGGAAGGGGGGAGGGGAATGGGGGAAAAAAGAAGCAACAAGATATATCATGTACAGATACAAATCTCCTATGATGAATGTCATCACTATGTACATCTAAAATGTACCATTAAAATAAAATTTTTTTAAAATACCTATTATTTTAGTTTTACATAACATACTGTCTTAATAAAGTTCGGAGCAGAACACCTTAAAAATAATTTAAATTAGTATAAACAGGTTTGGGATAGAATTAGAGGACTTTATGACTAGAGGGACTCTAGCACAGCCTCAAATCCCAACCTTGCTACTTCTAATCTGCCTTCTGTTTCTCAGCTATTACCTTTATAAAAGGAGTAATACTATCTATTGCACATAGATGTGGATTAAATGCGTGTAGATTAAATAACATGAAAGGATAAATGTTCAGAAAATGGTAACTATTGTCATCTTCACTATCCAGTCCAACCTTCTGCTCTCATTTAAACAAACCTAGACTCAAAGAGACTGTGCCTTTGCCAGAAGAGTGGGACAATCCAGGTCTCCCAAATTCCAGCTCATTCCTATTCCACCACCTCATCCAATCGTACTCCTAAATTGAAAAAAGGACTTTGTGTTTGTACGTTATTACAAGATTTGAGAGACAACATTTGTAAACACTTAAGTCTTAAAAATTGATCCTCCTGTTGCTTTTAATGTAAAATCTAATTTTTAAAAGTATCGTCCCATGTTTTTGAATTTACTGTACTTGAGAAAAGGAGAAAGGCTGTGTCCACGGCTGCTGTAGACAATCTGAGGTCGGAAAAGCCTAATAGGCGTCCCCTCAATGCTGCGCTACGTGCTGCTGTTAATTACTGGGGACCGACTCAGAACCAGGTGCGCGTGAAGCCTCCCGGAGAAACTGCAGTCAATTCAGTTTCCGACACTGAGCCGAGCTGCAGGGTTTAAAAGGCACTGTCTGTCGGCGCCGTTACAAAAGAAAAGGGGCATCTCGTGAAAAATTACAAAAACGTGTTCCCCTAAACGCGTGGGGCCCCGAGATACTGCAGGAAGCGGCGGGCTGCCGGCGCGGGGTCGGCGGAGGAGGCGCCCACCAGCCAGCCCAGCGCCCGGCACGTCAGGGGCCCGGCAGCTACGGGACGGGCGGGTCAGAGGCGGCCAGCAGCGGAGTCAGGCCGCGCGAGCGAGCGTCCCCGAGCCCGCGGCACCGGGGAGTGCGGAGGGCCAGGCGGCCGCCCCGCCGCTCCCAGACAGGAACCCCTCCACCCGAAGCCGCCGCTCACCTTCCGAGGGTCACCTCCTCAAGGCGCTCGCTACGGCTCCACCTCGCCGCCGCCAAGGGAGAGAGCGGCCGAGCGCAGCCGACTGGGAGTTCGCCACAGCGCCGCCCACAGCCCGGAGGCCGCAGCTCAGGGGCGCGCGGGAGACCCGACCCACCACCGCGCGCGCCTCTCAAACTCTGGAACTTCGCCCTGGGGGCTCGGCATCTGCGGGCTGGGGTGTGCGCGAGGGATGTTTTTACCTTTTTTTCCTTTTGATCTTTGGTTTTTCAGCTTCCCAGATGCAAACAACCTTTCAGTTTTGCAAAAATAAAGAGACATCTTCAGGAGACACATATTTAAGGGAATTGGGAAGTGTTCTGATCAGGGCAAGAAGGCTTAGGTCCAGACTCCGCCCTCACTCCTGGGGCAGGGTAATTTAAGTGTACACTGAATCCTCTGCCATTCTGTCAGGGCCTGGAGATCGTAAGGCACAGCATGTATGAAGCTATTATAGACAGCGAAGTAAGGTAGAAATATTATAGGCAGTCAGACAGAGCTGGGCCCTCAATGGAGTCAATACACAGGACAACTATGGCTGGAGGTGCATCCATTGAAGGTCAGGTCTCAAAATAAGGATGGAGAGACCAGAGCCACGCCCCTAGATGAGGGATAAACAATGAACTGAAGATTACATCTGTTAAAGCCTAGGTCACCCAGGTGGGCAACCAAGATCTCCGGATCCAACCCACCCTGGAATGTCCTTGTTCTCTCCTTGCCGATTTACTACGTGACTTTCTTCCCCATTGGGCTACTATTAACTAAACGACTACACTTGTACTATTATTGGTCAATCATCATTTTGACACACATTGTACCCGCCTCACAATTTTGCTCTATAAAACTTCCCCTGAAGGATGGGCTCGATGGCAACCCACTTGGGTCCCCTCCTGTCTCTCAGGAGCTCTCTTTCTCTCTCCCAATAAAATTCCTACTCTTAACCTCCTTTGTTCCTTAGAATTCATTCTTCGACTTCGGGGAACACGAACTCAGCGTAACTGACATCTAGCAGGTTGGGAGTTATATTTTTTCCCCTATATCAAAGCTATGGTTGAGACAATAGGTGTGCGTGCTGACTTGCACATTGTTGCCGTTAAATTTGTTGGGATACGAATTACATTGGAACAAAATACAATAGCAGGTATCCAATTTTTGGCATGGGTTTATGTAAAACTTTGGCAAATGGATTTTGAATTTAAAACTTGTTCTTTCAGGTAAAATTAAATTTACATTTGACTTGAGATTTAATTGTGTGTGTGTATGCGCTCGCACGTTCCTGGGGATTGAACCTGGGGCCTTCAACTACATCCTACATGCCCAGCTCTCTCCACTCTCTCATCCCCATTTTTTTGAGACAGGGTCTGGCAAAACTGGTCAAGCTGGCCTCTGGCGCAGGATCCTCCTGCCTCAGCTGCCTGAGTAACTGAGATCACAAGCATATGCCACCAAGCCCTGCTGATTTGAGGTTTAATTTTTAAAAGTGTTAGGCTGGCCTGTTTCCCACTCTTTCCCAGAGAGATCCTTCCCCCTCCCCTTCTTCCCCATTACTTGTCGCCATACCCCCCCCAACAGGTCACAAGACAACATCACCTGAGGCCAGGGGGGGGTCACAAGTCCACTTCACCTGAGGCCAATTTCCTGTTAACTCACTTACCAACTTACAGAATAAACAACAGACCTAAGCACAATTTCCCTTCCCCTTCCCCGAGTTCCCTCGCGCATGGGAAAACATGGTATATAAGGCCTCAGATCCAGCCATAAGGGGGCCATCTCTCAACCTACGAGGATGGTCCACCTAATTCCCTCCTGATAATAAACCTCTCCGCCTGGCCAGCTGTTATCAGCCCCGGTGATTCGTCTGAGCACCTAACCGAAAACCTAACAAAAAGTTCATTGACATCTAGTATTGCTAGGCAATCTTCAGGCCAAATAAGTTAATTTCCATGAAAAAGTTATTTGCCCCAAAGCTAAGAGCAACTTCAGGGCTAGAAAACATAGTGTTCAGTCGTCAACACACCCAAACATTCACCTTATCCCTTATCCCTATTCTTCTTACTACCCTGCCAAATACCAGTATGGAAACAAAAGCAGCTTCACTGTTGTGATTAACACAAAGTGATTAGATGAATAAAATATAAGAACCTATAACAAAAGAGCATAAACTGTATGTAAAGACAACAGAAAAACCCAACAGACCGTGTCAATTTCAGGAATGTGAATACAATGTAAATATGTATTTTATGATGCTGCCAAAGAATTACCTTGAAGACAGATGCCTGTCTGTATGCTTTTATAATATTCATTTTGAATACCACTATCAATGTTTAATATATTTGACAGTTTTTATGTTTAATGGGATTGCATAAAGCAGAGGTTCATCTTTGTAAAAACATGTTCAAATTGATCAAACTACCGCCAAAGTTGCAGTTCAGAGTTCGCGGATTTTTCCTTAGAACCTAATAAATGTTCGCAGAAACTGCAAATATCTTTCAATTGGTTTTTGGGTTTTTTTTTGTTGTTGTTGTTGTTTTGTTTTTTTTCCAGGAGATTTGCAAGTAGCCAACTCCACAGCATTATTCAGTTCTCCTTGCTGCTGATTGGCTGCTTCCCTGTAACCCATCTCTCACGGATGCACCACCCTTCCCACATTATAACAGGTTGCTGTACCGCTGCAGCTATCTTGAGTGTTGTCAGTTTTGCTCTTATTAAAGCCCTAAGATCCTTAAAATGCCCACCAAGATGCCCTGCACCTTCTAAGTCTCTATTAATACAGTGTTTCATTAAATTAAATTACATAACCACGGGAGACATAGCATATTTAGGGTTTAAACTATAAAAATAGGCATTTATAGGCATTTTTCTGATCATATTTGAGATTCGTGGTTCTTCCACAATTCGTGGGTGTTCTAGGAAGGTAACCCCATGAATTTTAGGGGTTCATTGTATTATCATCATTGGTTCCCAAAATACTCTCTGGGGATGACTCTGTTATTGAATGGGTTCCGATATTAATGGGTTCTTTCCCTCCTCAAACAAAGAATTGAATGAGGGGGACAAAAAGTAGTTCTAAAGTTTTATTTAAAATTATAGAGAAAAGAAGAAAAGGAAAATTGAGCATAACAACAGAAACATCAAAATGTGCACTAGGCCTAAAAGGCACGGTAGGGGTTACCACAAAAAGGCATGATAGCCTTGGGGCTGGTATTCCACAGGAGAGAACAGGGAGAGCTCCTTCCCTAGTGGCACAGTAGGAAGAAACAAAAAGAGCTCGTGGCGCCATTCATATTTACCTGGATTCTATTCTTGTGAGAGTTTTCTGATCCTGTGAGAAGACGGGCGATTGGAATTTCATGCCCCAGGCTGACGTCAGGTCAAGGTCGTTTTCCCAAGGTCATGTTCATCCTCCCAGACTGGTCAAGCCACACTCTATTCCTACATCAACTCTAGTAGTCTCTGATCTCGTCTCAAGGATCTCTGATCTTTTTTTCAGAATAGTTGATTTAGATTTAATAAAAATCATTCCTTCTTTGTGTTTTGTCAAAGGCAGATTTTTTTAAAATAACATAAAAACTATTTTTTTTAACCCAGCAGAAAGCCAAGCCAAAGGAGATGACATAACTAATGTAGGCCAATGACAATTGACCCTCTTGAATCAATTATTAGTTGACAACTGTAAAAATTAAACTTGCTGCGGTAGTTTGCAAAAGTAGACCCAATTCTCCACCCCTCCTTTGTGCCCACACCAGTGGTAGCTGTGCCTTCCTATTCTGATTCTGGAGTTGGCCGTGCACAGTTAATATGATATTAGCAAATCACTGATGATGCAAAAGAGGCGGGAAGAGTGCTGAAACTGTAAACATGCTCCAACAAGTTAGGTTGAGGGGAAAAATGGGTAGAGCAAAGCCAAGATCCCATTTCCTGAGACTCTGACTCTGCAGGTTTGGGGCAGGGCCTGAGAATTTCCATTTTTATCAAGTTCTCAAGTAATGCTACTGTTTCTAGTCCTTAAGCTGCACATTGAGAAACACTGACCTACTGGACAGTTTCTTTTCTTTTCCATTTGCCAAATAAGACACTATTGCTTTATATTAACCAGTTTTTACTTTCAGGAGAGGAATGGGTACAATTTTAACTCATCATAAGAATAGCCTCTGAAAATTTAAATTTTCGCCCCAGGAAGCCCCAGCAAAACAGACGAAGCAACCCTTTCTGATGGTCGAAATTTAAATGCAAATGATGTTAATCACGAATCTTTATGGATCATGATCAGTGCAAAGACAATTGAGTGGGAGAATTTTACTTAGGTATAACGACACTTATGCTGAGGAAGTGTGTCTCAAAACTCACAAAGTATATAGAGATTTTAGGAAGATCATAAGATTTATTCTTGTTATTTCTAACTCCATCCTTTTAGGGCATAAGACAAATAATCGAGTTAATGAGATGCATGAAACTATATAATAAATACTATATACAATATAGTCCTATCAGAATGCTGTATTATGCCTGACATAAAACTGAAAAGTTGCATGTTCAAACAAATAAGTCTTTTCTTTGATTTTTTTTCTATTTTGTCTGTTTTTTTACCCTATGCCTTCTTTCATTTGAAAATGCATGGATCTTCCGCAAGTCATTTCGAAATTGTTATGTGACAGATGACTTTCAGAGCAAAGTTGTTTGTAAGTTACAGTAAGTGTATTTTATACACATCAAAGCTGTGAATGTGCCAAGTTAACATAACTTGATGACAGGCTAAGTGCTTTTGTGCTAAATTAAGGTGATCTGATGTTCCCCTAAGTGCTTTTCTTGATTAGTGATTGCAGTTGTTAAAAATTTGCAGTTTGTGTGGTACTGGAACCTCTACATACATGTTATGTAAATAATTATGAAACTATATTTTTCAAAAGTTTTTTAAGCTTCGGAAAATCTTCTTTGGTTAAGATGTTAGAGAAATAAAACTGCTGGCTAAACACTTTTACCTGCAAAAAAATTTACAGTTAAAAGACAGAAATGCTCACAGGAGAACAGTCTCATGAGACTCTCAGTTTTCTAACCTAAGCGAGACACTGTACTTTGTTTCAGATCGTCCAGCTCCTACCGTCCCCTCCAAGCTGCTGGGAATGCCCTGCCATGCTTACAGCCGTATCTCATGAACGTCATATTTTGCATATTTTCTTCCAAAAGGAAGTAGAGGTTTGATAGGCAGGCAGGTAAAAAATGCTCTACTATTAGTCCATGAACACCTGATGAAATAAGGCAAAGTGGCACAGGTATCTTATAATGGAAAGCAAGTGAATCGAAGCAAAAAGATGACAGGGTTATGTAATTGTGAAAGATTATTTCCTTTTGTTCACATTTTCTTTGATATTGTTGGTACATTTGTTTTCAGTAACAATTATTTAAGATATAAGATGGTGCTAGAATGTAAGCCTTTATCTTGTCCACCTTTATTTTTTTAAAGAAACTTCTTGTTTAGTTGAAGTATGATATATTAGTAGAAAAGTATATAAATCCTAGCTTGATGAATTTTCATAAAGGAAACATACTCAGGTACCAGCATCCACAAAAGAAGGTGGAACATCATCAGTGTTCCAGAATCCCTTCATGCTCCTAGCTCCACAAATCCTGGTTATACTTGAGGCTCTCAAATTTATTTTTTGTCGTTGTATTATATCAGCTTTTCTAGTTATTCTCAGCTAGAAGAGTGATTTACTATAAATGAATCTGCCATGACCAATAGGAAAAGCCCCCTTGCATTCCCTTTGATTCTGTTTCTGACTCCAGCCAATGCTTGATTTCAAAGACCAGAACACTTTCACTTATTATGATTAAAACCTCTTTAATTCTGGTGACAAAATTGTGCAAATGTCCTTTATCTCCTCCTCTTTTCCAGGACCATCCCTTCCCTGGAGGATCTTCAAAAGAAAACTAACTGAACAGAAGAAATGGCCTCATATTCTGGGGTCAGTTGAACTGCCTCCACAAAACCTTTCAATCCTTAAATCCAATCTTCTCACCTGCCCCCACCTCCACCTTTTCAGGAGTGAGGCCCACCATTGACTCAATGCCCATCCACTAGAAACTCCTGCTTGTTTATGCTGCAAGTGTTTGTATAAGCCTGGAAACATTTTTATTTTTTACTGAGTTCACTAAGGAATCTTTATTGTCTGTATAATTATCAATTGTCTCTTCACATGACAACAACTTTGTTAAATTTTCTCTAGAGAATGATTTATTCATTTCTGTATTGCACTTGTTCAAATTTGGTTTTTGCTATTCACAACTTAGAATTTTTGATTAGTTTCTTTTGATTTATTTTATTATTACTTTCTGCAAACAGCATGTAAATTGTGGATTATTATTAGTTTAGTTTTGTTTTGTTTTGTTTTGGTTTGGTTTGGTTTTTTTTTTGTGTGTGTGCTGGGAATTGAATTTAGGACCTTGCAGTTGCTAGGCAAGCGCTCTACCACTTGAGCTAAATCCCCAGCCCCAGATTATTATTAGTTTGAGGATAACCTTCATTTAGTTTTTCCATATTTGGAAGAATTTCCACATGCTAAAATCTCCCTTGATATATTTAGATCTTATTTCTCCTTCTTAGCCTTCATCTTTTTGGTGCTAGTACCATTGGACACATTCAAACTGCAATGTCACTTTGGTTACAACCTTTGGTGACTGAGTACAGTGGAAGGTAGAGTGGTTCTTGGAGCCATCCCAAAACCAGAACATGTAGCAGGAACCTAGCTATTAACATGGATGAGAATGTGAACCACACAAATACATTTTACTAAGCTAAAATTTAAACCCCAATCAGCTTATCCAAATCCTTAGTTGGATCCTGTGGCCACTCCAACTCCACCTGACAGTAGGAGAAATGCAACAAAGGAGACATTTGAGTCTAAAGAGACCACTGTCACCATCTGCAAATTTTAAAGAAACACATTACTCTGAGAACAATCTGCTAGGAGCCTTCCCAAGATCTTAGAGGGACCATGAAACTTGAGTTTTCTTTTCCTCAGGGTAAATCTAACTTATGTTTAAATATTAAGTCTCCCTCTCTCTAAAGAGTTAGCTAATTTAGAATGCAGGCTCTGGAAACATCATAAATCAAGAAAAGAGAGCTCAGGCTTTGCTCTTTATATAAATTTACACATACCATCTTGGAGAGATTCAATACTATACTCACCCTGTCTCCTAACAGTCTCCTTTCAGTAGAACTTCCTGAGGGGAAGGGCATGAAAGAGTTATTCCTTGAAGACCCTGAGTTCACTCAGTAATCCTTCTTTCCAAATTCTTTCTTTCTTTTTCCTGTCTCCAGTTCAATATACTTGCATTGGTTTGCTAGGGCACCCGTAACCAAACGCCACAGGCTCAGCAGTTTAAACAACAGAGGCATATTTTCTCATGACCCTGGAAACTGGAATTCTAAAAAAGAACCAAGATTCAAGTTCTAGCAAGAATGATGTTCTCTGATGCCCCTTTCCTGGCTTGTAGAGAGCCGTCCTCCTGTGCACGCATGCATTTGGCATCTCTGTGGGTTCAAATTTCCTTTTCTTATAAGACACCTGTCAAATTGGGTTAGAATTGGCTGTAAGGACCTCATTTTAACTTAATCAGCTCTTTAAAGGCCTTATGTCCAATACTGTCACATTCTAAGGTACTGAGGTTAGCTCTTCAACATAGAAGTTTTAAAAGAGATACAATTCATCCTAATCAGTACTGTTCCTAGCTATTCCTTTCTCACTCTCAAAGATCTCAGAGGCCAAAAGTGGTGGGAGCATTCTGAAATGTAGTGTCCTCTATAGAAGACTAGAGTGAATAAATCCTTGCCTGCATTACTCCCCAGTCCTCCTTCCAAACCCATCAGAAGAGTCTTTAATCATCTTTCTCTCGAATTCTTGGTGGCAGGCTA
The DNA here is from genome assembly GCA_004026905.1 of Hystrix cristata. Classification (NCBI taxonomy): domain Eukaryota; kingdom Metazoa; phylum Chordata; class Mammalia; order Rodentia; family Hystricidae; genus Hystrix; species Hystrix cristata. Next base: position 73,459 of record PVJO010004881.1, read on the forward strand.
TTATACATACTTCTACTTAGCTTTTCCAGCAGGCCAAAGCTGCTGAATGGTCTCCGTGATTCAAGACATGGCTAAGCAGTACTGCCTCTGGGTGCCATGGTCTTAACTCTATGTAGTGTACAACCTTACACAGGTCGTGAGCATAGTTTATTACTCTAAAGGAAAAAAAATGTGAGCATACTTGGGTATCAAAACTTAAAAGAATAGAGAGCTATTTTGTGTCCATATTTACCTTACAGAATACTATCTTCTGGTGGGCTGTTACAGCAACGTCCAGAATGCTGTGATCTATAGACCTCAAGCCCTGAACAGGGCTTGAAGTGTGTTCCTCCTATCACACACACACACACACACACACACACACACACACACACACACACTGTTTAACATATCTAGGTTTTGTTTTTAATTTTATCCAAATGCCGGAGGAAATACTTGACATAGGTATTTCATCTTCTATGAATTGCGTGATATTTTCACCCATCTGTCCCACTGGCGTAAAAAATGGCCTGAAGAAATAATATCACTACTTTAAAAATTCTGAGATCCCTTTTCAAGTGGAAATCTCAAATTGCTTCATCAAATATTACTACTCTGCCCTTTCAACTTTAAGCAAGTGCTCTACCACTGAGCTACACCCTTAGCCCTCAACCTTCATTCATCAAATACTTATTACATGTCAGATGCTGTTACTCGATATTTTCACATTATTGCCTGACAATCAGGGCTAGCAATTCCTGAGGATATAATGAAGTTATAGTTGCAATGAGTCTATTTCAAACACTAGATTGGAAGGTTCTTTCTTATGTATGTGTTTATTTCTGTTTCATTATTAGCTTTAGGTTATATTTAAGATGAAAAGATTTATATAGATGAAAAGATTTGTATAGATTTTTATTACCTGTGTTTACATCTTCATCCAATATTTAACTATGAAAATAATATTATGTTGGAGGGAGGTGTGAGAAAGAGATTAATTGAATGTTTATTTGGCATAATCCCAGCACTTGGGAGGCTGACGGAGGAGAGAAGTAAGCTACATAATGAGTTCAAGTCAGCCTGAACCATACAGGGAGACCCTGTCTCCAAAAAAAGCTATTCATATGATTTTATTCTTATAAAATTCTAACATAGAAACAGCAAGAAAAAGTCTAGACTTCTTAGTCACACAAGTGCAATTAATAACTGTTGTACTGTATATACAATAAACATTTTAGTTGGCTCTAAATACTTCCTGATACTTAAGTGAGGATCCACGAGATGCTGACAAATGAGATATGGCCTCTCATTTGCTGAGCCAACAACAGAAAAACTAATTAGAGCTGGAAGCACACACATCACACATCCGTCAGCTTAGAGCCCTGTCAAACCCTGAGAAGTCTGAAGTGTCGATATCTAAATTCATGGTAGGTAATAGATGAGTTCTTTCTTGGAAAAGATCAGATCTCAAAACATTTCTTGAACATGTACATTGCCTAGAAAATATTCGATTCTGTAAGTGCAAATAGTAAGAATGTGAGCCCTTTCAATGACCCAGAGGAGACACTACTGCCTGGAGCTGCAGCTCTGCTGACCACTGGCTCTGGATGGGCAGGCCCCTCACACACTGCATCACCAGGAAGTACTCAGCTATGATGAAAATCAAGAAGATGAGGCTCACATGTTCATTTGAAAAGGGTTGAAAACTCATTTTGGATACATAAATGATACTCAGCTATGACCATTCTTATAGCCCTCAGATAGTCGGCATTCGCAGGATATTTTTCCTCAATTCTCTCCTGCATCATATAGAAGACAGATGAGCAGCCACTGAAGGCACAGAGCTTCTCCACCTGTTCTTTCCAGAACAGGAAGCCTGAGAAGCACTTGTCCTTCATCACACTAGATGCCAATTGTCACTCATCGTGAAAGCAGCTTATTGTATTCTGGGGTTGCTCTAGCTGCTATGAATCTCCAAGCTTCTATATAAATGAGAATTGCTACATTAGAGTCACAGTGCTGCCTTCTTCCTGGAGCCATCTTGTGTTTCAAATTGTACCAAGAAGCAATTATTCTGGGATGTGGAGACAAGTCCTACCCATAAATGTTTTGCTGCCCAGAATGAGAGGTTGTTTTGTTTTGTTCGCCTTGCCCTGCAAATCTATGCATATTTCTCTCATTTTTTGTGCCATTTAAGAACCATTTTTTTGGCCTAGAAATTTCACGACCCAAGGTGAGTGTTCAAACCCAAGGTGAGTTTCAAAGCTAATGATAGCTACAATTTATTGAACGTCTATTGTTTCATTTAATGATTATTTTATTTAACTCTGTGAAGTAGGGAATGTCTGTTTCACTTTGCAGACAGTAAAATATCTTGAAAAAGCCCACAAAGCTAAGTAAGAAATACACTCAGGATTTAGACTCACCTGAATTCAAAGCCTATGAGATCTCCATCGCAATCAATCAATCAATCAATCAATCAATAAATAAATAAAAACAAAAGACACACACACACATCACCACCACCACCACCACCAAAACTTGAAATACAGATGATATCAAATTTTGAGAAACAGCCCCTTGATCCTCGTTTCTCCAGGCTCAACATCTTCGGCTACTCCAATCTTTCTTTTTATATTGTTAGAGACATTCTCATCATCCTGGTCACTGATTTCTAGACCTAGAACAAGATACAGTGTTTCACTTGCTTCTAGAATAGAAAATACAAGAACTCTAATCTCTCTGAGTAGGGAAAGTATACTGAGAAATAAAAAGAGTGAAGATCAGAACACAGCACTATGTCCATGTGGTCCCCAACACACAGTAGTGCTTATACTTCTGTCACTGCAGCCAACTAAGGTGCTAGTGCTCAGAACTTTGGTCATGCTCTTCTCATTTGGCACTTACATTCAGCATGACTTAGTGGTCCTCTTAACAGAATGATCATTGAGATGGCTCTTCCCATAGCCCCTACTCTTGTGTAGTTGCTCCAGGACACACTGGTCATTGGAAGGTTCTGGCTTATACTGCCTCAGTCTGCTCCAGGCTATGCTCTTGCTGACCACCTCTCAGAGCCATGTTCTCACACTGAAGGGGCAGCTATCAAAACTGAAATCTAAAAGGAGCAGAGAACAAAGTTTACAGTATTCTTCCCATCTTTTTTTCCACTTGTCTTTTCTTAATTCACTCCACTCTAAAATTTGACTTAGCTCTTTTTTTGGTCAGCCAGGAAGATGGCAGACATTCAGACACAGCATGCCTACCAGAAGCAGCCGACTATCTTTCAAAACAAGAAGAGGATCCTGCTGGGAGAAACTGGCAAGGAGAAGCTTCCTTGGTACTACAAGAACATCAGTCTGGGCTTCAAGACCCCCAAAGAGGCCATCGAGGGCACCTACATTGACAAGAAATGCCCCTTCAGTGGTAATGTCTCCATTTGTGGACGGATTCTGTCTGGTGTGGTGACCAAGATAAAGATGCAGAGGACCATCATCATCCCCCGTGACTATCTCCACTACATCCACAAGTACAATCGCTTTGAGAAGCGCCACAAAAACATGTCTGTGCACCTGTTCCCTTGCTTCAGGGAGGTCCAAATTGGCGACATCGTCACAGTGGGTGAGTGCAGGCCCCTGAGCAAGACGGTTCGTTTCAATGTGCTCAAGGTCACCAAGGCCACTGGCACCAAGAAACAGTTCCAGAAGTTCTGATTTTGCCAGCCACCCCTGCAAAAGGAATAAAGTTATTTTAGCTCTCACAAAAAATAAAATAAAATAAAATAAAATTTGACTTAAAGTTGATTTTATTTGTATTACAAAACTCCATACTTTTTTTGAAGTCTTTATTATAGTTGTTCCTCTCAATCCAAACATGGAAGTGAAAGTATTAAATCTTTGTCAAAATTAAAGGAGAAGCCAGCAATGGTACATGCCCGCAATCCCAGCTACTCATGAAGTACAAGCAGGAGGACTGCAAGTTCAAGGCCTGCCTGAACATATTAGTGACATCTTATCTCTGTCTCTAAACATTTATAAAAGAGCTAGGGATGTAATTCAGTGTTAGTTGCTTGCCTAGCATGCAAAACACCTTCAAGTTCACCTTTCACTCCATAAAGCTCCAACTTCTATCCCATGTCTCTACAGAGCCTCCTGATCACCCTATGCCCTTGGCAATTTCTCCTCCCTCCAGCTTCTGTGTAAGATACTGCAAGATCCCTGAAGCATCTTTGTCTAGAAAATTACAGTTCTGCCATACTGGATTGCATTGCATGCTCCTTTTGTTTGGGTTAGTGCCGACATTATTGAAAGGTTGAGATCCTTTAATCATCAGTGCCCAGAGGAGCAGTAAGGTCACCTTCAAGGCTGACCCAACAACAAACTACCTCAGCCCAGCTGTTCAAAGCAGGTGTCTCACCACAAATAGTGTTTTAAGATCATGGACAGAGTCTTGTAAGTGCTAATTATAAACAACAGAGTAGAAACTGAAAGGGATGAATCATTCTGGAGACCAGGCTTTGGAATTTCATTATAATAATGACCCCTTGGGAAGTGGACCAACATTCTGGAATCCTGGGATCTTGGTAAAAACAAAAATAAGATTTGCTTTATTGTGTGTGGAGAATGTTTATCCAGGAATATCATGTATAATGTTACAGGATAATTTTTAAAAATGAAGTGTACTCTTCTTTGAAATTTGGATTAAATATGTGGACATATGGAATAATTTGAAAAAGTTGTGAATATCAAAAACCCCCAGAGTGAACTGGCACTGAAACCTACACGGTCTATGACCTGGATGTCACAGTGTGCAGGAAATGGCCCTGAGACTGGGGTTTCATCTCTAGCTCTTTTCCGTATTCTTATACTGGCTCTGAGACTGGAGGTCGACCATCCTCTGCGGCTGTGTTTTCTAATACGAAGCCATTCAGTTTTATAATATGTAATATTATTTCCAACTGTAAAATTCTATTTCTAAGCTATCCTTATTTTAAGAGGACATAGTTTTATTTTAATTTTACATCTTTATTTTAGACAACCTCAGGTCAATAAATAGTTCTATAAAAATATAAAGTACTTTAAATAGATCAACCTCTCTCAAATGTGTACACACACATATCCATTTATTATATACATAAAAATATGCTATCAAAGATTCCTGGATTTGGGAAAATGATTTTTACTTTACTCTTATTGATAGTTTTCCTCCCTATTATATCTTTCTACGTTATGAATTTCTAAGACTAGGATATATGAGGTTAAGCTCATTCAAGTAGATTAATTTAAATTAAATTGTTCTCCTGCCTTTTTTTTTGGTAGATAGCTTTTTTTTTTGGCAGTATTAAAGGTTAAACCTCGAATCTTGTGTGTGCTAAGCAAATGCTCTGCCACTGAGCTAAACCCCCAGCCCTGTAGATAGCTTTCGATAAAAAGCTGGAAAATCACTCGAAAGGATGGAACACTCTTCTTTGTTCCAGCTTCTTTGTGTGGATGGTGGGAAGGTTTTATAAAAAGGAATATTTAATGAACTGCATAGGCATGAGTGACTTTGAATTCTTATTTCCAGTTTCCAGTCTCTCCTAATATATACTGTAAACAGCCAAGACCCAAGAATCCTCAGCTAAGTTATGAGCCAAAACAAATGATCAGGTTACACCTGTTTGGCTTACTACCTTGGAAACCACTAGACTCCATTTTCCTGGACTTAAAGAACTAGTTTGCTCTCAGGGAAATAATGAAATCGACTTATACTTATTAAAGTCAAGTGAGTAACCAACTAGGTCTCTTCTAAATCTCCCCATCTGTAGCAAGAGGTAAGTTAAGCTTATTTTTCTTATAAGGCTTTCCTATTTAATGAGAAAAGTGCATTTCTTGTAATTAGGTAGTCATTACTGCTTTTTAAAAGTTTCAATGAAAGAAGTAATTTTAATTATCACAAATCCTAATGTACTGCTTTTCATCTTTGTGCCATAAAAGATGCCTTTCTGGATAAGCACCCAGGAAGTAAAGTTGTCCACTTGGAATGTAATATTGAACTTGAAGGCTCTCATAGTCTTTGGCCAAGGAGGAACTTCTGTGGCCAATGTGATGTGCAGGACAATAGGGGTGCAGGTGTGCAGCCCAGGACATGTCAGGTTCAGATAGCAAATATTTTAAGCTTTGAGGGCCATACTGTTTGTGTAGCAACTACCCAATTCTGCAGTTGTAGTACGAAAGCAGTGATAAACAATAATAAAGGAATTGGCATGGCTGTGTCTCAAGAAACCTTATTTACAAAATAGGAGGTAGACTGGTTTGGCCTAAGGGCTGTACAGTTTGTTGCGTTGTCATGAAAGTGAGGGCAGAAATGCTAAAATCTTGCAGTAGTCCATGGTTATGAGCCGGTCATCTGGTATTTTGGGGGGGGTTGTGTATGTGTTTTTACAATAATTCACTCACGAACCTCCCATACATCCTTGTGAATATGATAAAGGACCCTCAGGGAGCCACAGATCCTGGATTTGAAAACACAAATTTAGGGATTTTCCACATAAGCAATTGTCAGAAATTAAAATACCTTCTATCCAAATGGAGGTAAAGGGCTTGCAAGGGACTGCAGATACAGCAGGACTCAGGTAGAAAGAAGTCCATGGGAAGAAATATTTTAAGGGTTAAATGATTTGTATGCAAGGTATAAGAGAGCCATGGATCAATCAATGAACCCAGGACTGCAAAGAGGGCTAGAGAGTAGCCATGTAGGACCTGGGCTCTGCTGCTGATTTTTAGGAGATATGAATGAGTCTCTACCTTTTTGAGCTTTGGTTTCTTCATCGCTATACGGGGGTGGTACCACACGTCTGTTTACTAAGAGAATGGAGGTAAGGGTTGCACTGAGATGCTATGATGCTATGAAGTGTATTACTGTTATTTAGATGAAAAGAGCCAAGTATGAAGGCTGATGGCTGGCTCCAGAATAGCACTAGGGGCCTGCAAGGCAATCGGAAATCTGGTAGCCCTCAAACACAAGTTTCAAAACAGCATTTTCCTGTAATTGCAAATCAGCCTCCTGGCTCCTAGCAGCACAGAGAGTTTTTGGACAGTGTTCGTGCCTGTTCAGAGTACAGAGGGTACTTGGAAGAACGATTTGCCTGCCTCTGTCCTATAGGCCAGCCTGCTTGCCATTGCCTGAACCACACAATAACTGAAGACTCCTGTGTTGGTAGAGAGGCCGCCCATGTGGCAAAATGTCATTCTGCAATACAGGATGAATGGGCAGACTGTTTAACAAAACACAGCAGTGTCCCCACAGTCAGGTGATGGTGCTCAGATCCAAGTGTTTAGAAACTGAGGAGTATAGTACTCAGAGTTGAGTCTGCTCTTAGGGACTCATCCACACTAACCAAGCCTGGACAAGCCTGATTCATGCAATACATCCCCACTAACTAAAACTCTGGTACCTAATCTCAGAACTTCCTCTTCTTGGATAAGAAATCTTGGTAAGCAAATCATTACTCAGAGGGTTGCTTGGGAAATTGGAGTAATGAGAATCAATACGTGCTACAGATGTTTAATCCAGGCTGTGGAAAAAACTGTCCCTGTCCTTACAGTGTGGCTATTGTGACTCGTTCTCTACCTAAAAGATCTGCATAAATTCTTACCAGCTCTGACAGTTACGTACAATGTTTGCAATAGGAACTGGTCCAGAAATTCCAGGATCCTTGTTTGTAGATGTGTGATTGGATATTTTGTATCTGTACATTATCTTTCCCCTGTGCATAGAACTATGTAGGCAGGGGGAAAGTCTATCTCGTTTGTTTGTCTGTACTTCATGCAAATCTCTACTTTTACACTTTTACTGCCCTGTTATTATGCTACAGGAAACACAGTGTTATGGCTTCTATCTAGATGTCCCTCCAAAGCCTCATGCAGTCATAAGTGGGGTTTTCTGGAAGTAGCTGGAGCTAGGGAGTATGATGCTGGGATTAAGTGTGTAATGGTGAGATTAAGGATATGATGCTGGGATTAAGGGTGCCCCATCCTCGGTGTGAGTGCTACCTACCCTAAGGACAGGTAGTCTGGATGGAATTTGAGGGACGGAAAGAAGACTGCTGCTGCTTTTTGCTGTGGTTTCTGCTATTGCTGCTTTGCTATCTCCTGCCTGCTTGCCAGGGACTGTTTCTGACCCTCTGACATGCTGCCCTGCCTTAGAGCCAGCTGACTATGGACTGAAACCTCTGCAAACCATGAGCCAAAATAAACCTTTCTTCCTTTAACTTTGGGTGTCAGCTATTTTGTCTCAGCAATGAGAAAGTAACTGAGACACAAGGCCTATTTGCTTTTCTACCTGTTTTTTTTTTTTTTTAATACACTTTACTCAGTTACCCACCAGTTGGATATGATTGGATATAGCACTTGCCAGGTTTTCTCAGAAATACATGACAAATCTCGTTGGGATCCATTTCTCCTACAAATAACTAACCTTTCCTTTTACAGTCCTTACTCATGTAATGACCACATTCATCTCCAAATTCTGAGTTAATTTAACTTGACTGTGCTCACACCATAGAATGTCATATTTTGTACAATCCCATGATTGTATTTTTCTCTTGATCAGTGAGAACTTTGGAATAGCTAGTGAAGCCTACTTGGCTGACTTTTGAGGGTTTCTTCAATTTGTTTGGTTCGACATCAGTGATGATGACAATGGCATGTAAATGGTTGGTATTTATTGTGTTCCAGGTGCTATCCTATTAGGTGAATCTGCTCCTTTATATCTGTTCCCTGATGCTATACTAATGCAAAGTCCTTTTAAGGGTAGAGTTGACGTGTATTACTATTTCCTCTGGATTTTTATTTGGTTGTAGACTCCTGAATATGCAGCAAACTGGGAATAATTATTTTAAACTTTATATTTACTCAATTCTACTCCAATGTTCCTATTCTAAGTGTTAGCTAGATATCTGCAATGAAGAGAAGGGTTAAAAAATTAGTAATTACTACTCAAGGATTCCAGCTTTTCATTCACCTAGTACTTTGCACGCCTATGCCTCCACATACCTTGCCTCCCTTTCCTAGACATTCCATTTGAGATTTTTTAATAAAACTATGAAATACGAGTCAATGTTGATTCCAATAATGAAAACTACCCATTGCAGTAAGTTTGCTATTTAAATTACTTGAGAAATTAACCAAATGATTCTTAACAAACCATCAATATTAGTGGGTATTAGCTATGACAGCAAAAAAATACAAGAATTACTTTCTCATTTTTTAGCTTCTCCTCTCTTCAAGGGAAGAGTGCTTGAGTGATTTATTCTTTGGCAAAGTGCAATGAAATTTGAGATTAAAATTTTTATCTGATGATCAGTTATGCTGCTTCTTTAGCTAAATTTAGCTGATAAATTTTTTTTAAATAGCTACTTCATGCTAAGCATTTTGGATGGTACAACACAAACAAAAAACATGGTCTCTGACCCAAAGCAATATATAAACTGCTTTGGGAAGTAAAAAACAACAAAAACCAAAACATGAGACTGGTTAAAATGTTATCTTTTCAAGGGCTAGCATACATGCCAAGGTTTAGGGTCTGGAGAATCTGAGAAAAGAAAAATCACAATTTGGAAGACTGTGGAGCAAGCAGGGCTTGAGGGCAGAGAGGAGGAACGAGCAGCATGAGCAAGTGCACACACCTGAGAATGACGTATGAGCCTGAGACGGAGGACAGAAGTGGGGGGGAGGTGGGAAGGATGAACAATATGACCGAAATGGTTGTTGGTGTATGTTGGTAGACCTAAAGATGTAAAATTAGGCAGGACCTTGAATGTCAAAGTGAGATTTGACATTCATTATAAAAGTATCGTGAAAGCCGTGGTACATTCCTGAACAGAGGAATAACAGGAAGAAGACATTCTAGCAGCCAGTACACAGGGACTTTCAGAAGGGAGTCAGGGAGATCTATTTGCTTTTCTTGTGGCCGGGAGGCACAATAATTTGTATCTCAGATCAGCTAGGAATTAGAGGCAGAGGGAACCTCAGAATAGAAATGTTGTGTTCCACGTACACTATAGGAGCACCAAATTCAGGCAGAGAGCAGGAAGGCAGTGCACAGGGAAGATGGCTGAGCCGGGTGTACAATATAAAGTCAAGGTATTTTCTTGGGTTGCCAGAAAAAATGTAGGTCTTCCAGTTAAATTTAAATTTCAGATAAATAATAATTTTTTGATGTAAGTGATCTCAAACATTGGATGGCACATTTACACTGGAACATTATTTGTTGTTCATTTAAAATTCAAACTCTACAGCACACTAAGATTTTTTTTTGCTCAGGCTGGCAACCCTAGTCCTTCCTCCTCAAGAACATGTGGTGTGTAGAAGTGTTAATTACAAGTATGTGGTAACAAGGCATAAGCGGCACAAAGAAAGAGAAGGCAATATGAAGAATACCAAAGAAGATCTAATTTAGGTTGATGGGGTAAAAGAAAGTCTCTCTGATTCAAGGGAAGGGGAGGCACTGGATTGATTCCCAGCACCATCGAAGCTAAGCAGGAAAGAGGGACAGAGTGGCCATACGGCCTAAAAGAGAAAGCCAGGAAGGGAGCATGTCTAGAATCCAGTGAGCCTTGATGATGTGAAAGACAACACTGAAGAGCAGGTAAGGGCATCATTCCACAGGCCTTTGTTATCTTGGTATATATTTGACTTTTTTTTTTAAATTTTATTTTAATGGTACATTTTCGATGTACATATTGATAACATTCATCATAGGGGATTTGTACTTGTACATGATATATCTTATTGCTTCTTTTTTTTGCATTCCCCTCCCCTCACCCTCTCCTCCCTCCCTATTTACAAAAGATTTGTTTCCATTTTTTCCTTCCATTTCTTATTTCTCTTGTCCCTCTGTTCCTTTCCCCCTCTCTTGTTCCCTTTCCCATTTGGACATTTTCTTCCCTTTCCCAATATAATACATTTTAGTCTTTATTTACACTTCAGTTTCTCACACCAGAGAAACTATGCAGTATTTAAACATGTGTGTCTGATTTATTTCACTTAGGAGTATGGTCTCAAGATGCATCCATTTACCTAGGAATATCTCAAGCTTATCATTCTTTATGGCAGAGTAGCACTCCATTGTATAAAAATACCACATTTTCTTAATCCATTCTGCTGTTGATGGGCATTTGGGCTGCTTCCATGATTTAGCTTTTACAAACTATGCTGCTATAAACATGGGTGTGCATATATCCCTGTGGTATAATGATTTTAATTCTTTTGGGACAATACCAAGAAGTGGAATAGCTGGGTCAAATGGAATCTCTAGTCCTAGTTCCCTGAGGAATCTCCACACTGATTTCAATAGTGGTTGTACCAGTCTACATTCCCACCAACAGTGGAGAAGTGTTCTTGTTTCTCCACGGCCCCTCCAGCATTTGTTATTGGCTGATTTGTTGATAATAGCCATTCTTTGTGGAGTGAGGTGGAATCTCAGGGTTGTTTTGATTTGCATCTCTCGAATATTTGACTTTTAAATTTTTTTATTAGCACATGCTTGTACAAAATAATTACACTCCTCATGGGGATTTGGTACATACATGTAATACATCTTAATTCCTTTTATTTGCTTACTCTCCTCTCCCATCCGCCTCCTGGTTCCCTTCCCATTTGCAAAAGATGCATCTCCCTAATAGTTTCCTATTATCTACTTTTATTTTGCTCTTTATTTTGGTTTCTCATAGAAGAGTTTATTATTAGTATACAGCAATGTTATTAATTTTTGTGTGTTGACTTTGCATCCTGTATGCTACTGGGTTTGGTTATTAATTCTAGGATCCATTGGAATTTTGGGGGCTTCTATATAGAGGATCATGCCTTCTGTAAAGAGTGATAATTTTACTTATTTCTTTCTCCTGCCTGATTTCTCTGGATACTGTTTCAACAACAATATTGAACAGAAGTAGTGATAGTGGACATCCTTGTCCTGGTCCTGAGTTTGGAGGAAAAACTTTCAGTTTAGAGCCATTTAATAGGATGTTGGCAGTAGGTTTGTCACAAATTCTTTCCCTAATTTGGAAAGTTTCTTTAATGCATTTGTATAAGTTTTATACTGTTTAGAGCTTAAAGCTACAAAAGCATTGTTGGGAGATGCTTGGACAGTGAATTTTAAACTTTTTGACACTGTTAACATGTTCACCTTTTCTTGTCACTAGTCCAAGAAAAATATGCTTAACATATACTACTAATGGCTATTTATGTGTTAACCTGTTTTAATGCCAAAAGTTTGCTATTCCTCTGCAGTTTCCTTAAGAACTTTTCAGAAAAGGATCTATTTGACTTAATGAATATTTTTGCATAAAAACAGTATGAGTGGAAAAGACAGAAGCAAGAAAACCCTACATTTACACTACCCCAAGAAGAATGAGTATCTGTATTTAGATAGCACATTATGAGGACTATTCTTTCCTTAAACACAATAATGTTTTCTTTTTCTTTTAGTCACATGATTTCTAAGTATATTCGTCATGCAAGGACAGCTTCTCAACATTAATTTACAGTGACTGTGTACACTTTTTTTCAGTGGCAACATATATTCTTTAAAATATGGTAAGCATCTTGTCTGTTTTGAAGGGGATATGACAATGAATCTACTGGATGGAAAACCCTGTTAAAAAGTAGAAATGCTTTAGTAATCTATGACATGTGGTTTTATCCTTTCTTTTTTCTTTTTCTTCCTTGGCCTATAATGAAATAGTTATAGCAGTGCAAAATAAAATCCTATGTATAAAAAGTGAAAAAAATTGCTAAGTGGAGGGGCTGGGGTGTACCTCAGTGATCGACTGCTTGCCAAGCATGCCCGAGGCGCTGGGTTTGATTCCCAGCACTACCAAACTCAAAGAAAATACTGGTAAACTCCTTTTGGAAAAGTAGGAGTGATCTGTGGCAATTTAAGAAAATGGATAAAGACCTTATCAAAAATAAGGAGAAAGTCAGAATTATTGTTAAGAAAGAAAGATAGTAAGCGAATGACTTCACTGCTTTCAAATGCTTAAAGATCCTTACTTTAAGGACCTTACTTACTGGAGACTCCTTACTATTATTCATCTTCACTGGAACAGAACTAGAGAAATTATAACTTTCTTTTCTTTTTTTTGCAGTGCTGGGAATTAAACCCATAGCATTCATACATGCTAGGCAAGTGTTGTATCACTGAGCTACGAACCCCAACCCCTTACTTTTAATGCAAATTAGATTATGTGCAATTAAATTAGTGTGTATTAACTTTATGAAGTGGCAAGACTTCAACTTTCCAATGGTAAAAGAAAACAATGATAACGTATATTACACACCTATCATGCATCAAGCTTGTTTTGAGGACTTTATACATACTGACTCAGGAAAGTCTCATGAGTCGCATGAGGTAGGTTCCATTACCATCACCAATGAGCTTGGTCTCTACCCCAAGAAGCCCACCACTGTTCTTAGGCTTCTAACCCACTCTGTTAAACCACATTAGTTAAAAGTGAATAAACATTAAGAAACCTCTCCACCATGAGCAAAGCCTTTGTCTTTCAGTCAGCATAGGATCTGGAAACAGAAAGCATATTTATGATTCAAAAGAAAGTTGTAATCCTGAGAAGTTGATGGTACCACCTGTTTGATTCTAGCGAAAGATTAATTTCTTACTCACTGTTTTTCTTTTACAGTCTGGGTCTAGTCTTACCTTCTTTCCTTCTCTAAAATGTCCAACACAATACTTTCAAATGTTTTATAACATTACATAAATATCTTCTCGAGTAATACAGACAAGACATGCCACTAGGAAACATAATACTTTTCTGGCCTTTTTAATCTTTGGGGTTTTGTTTTAATAATTATAAAAACATTAACCTTTCAGGTAGATTAAGAATACCATTTACTTAATACAATTTTGTTTGTATTCTGAAAAACAAGGACAATGAAGTATTCATTCTCTGCTGAATAGAGAGAACATTGTGTACATGTATTTTTGTTCTTTCTGAGCATAGCTCTTAACCTTAATTCAGCTTTTCAGGGCTCTAGTGTGTGGGTTTGCTCAATGTTGCTCCCTTTGTAGGAGATAATGAGACCCACTTTGACAGGTGTGCTGCTGATAACAATATCCTGATTCTCTTCACCCTCTGGCTCTCCTTATGGTGCTGTTTCCATGATCCTCTTTTGCCTGAGTCTATAGAAAAAACAAAATGTAACTAATTTTTTAATAGGAAGTGAGACTTGAAAAGGCAAAGTTGTCACCTGAGAAACCACAAAGTGATTAGTGGCAGGCCTGGAACTCTAGCTCACATCTATTGGTTATGGTAGAAAGTTAAAAGCAGTAGTTCTCAACTATGGAAATTTTGCCCCCTCCTCCCAGGGTATTCTTGGAAATATGTGTAGATGTTTTTGTTTGTCATAAATGGTGGGGAGGAGATGGGTTACTACTGGCACCTGGAGGTTAGAGACGCTGCTAAACATCCTACAGTGCAAATGAAAGTTGCTGAAACAAAGCATCATCCTTCCCAAAATGTCAATGGTGCTGGTGTTAAGAAACCTTGTTCTAGAGTAAGGAAATGGACTAGAACCCTGCTCTGCATCTTTGTGATCTCTGTGAAGCAAAGTAGCTTCACTTCTCAGGCTCTGCTTTCTCATTTGAAAGAGCAAAACTTCCACCCTCATTAAAAAAAAACAAAAACCAAAACCTACCTTCGGAGTGGTTGTGAGAGACCAATTCAAACCAATTCAAAACAATTCAAAACTAATAAACAATGATGGGCATATAATGGACCCAATAAATAAAAATTGAGGTCCATACGACCAAATTCAATCATAACACAAGATGAAAGCAAACAGTGTCAGAAAGCCACTGTCACTGAAATGAAAAAGATGGCTCCCCAGCTTTCTATCAACTTTTATAGAGAAAAAAGCAAGAGATGGAAAGATGTAAGAGAACCAAATAGCACTGTGCATACACTAGGAAGGCAGCGGAGGAGATAAGCCTGGAAATAGAAAGTAATGAGGGGGTCGTACAGATGAGAGATTCTGGCAGTGGATTACAGATGAATTTAGGAGATATTTACAGGAAACCAGAAGAACTTGATGGGCAGTTTAAAAAAGGATCATGAGAGAGGAGTCTAGGATGAATATGAGATTTCTAATTTGAGTGCTTGATGTTAGTCATATCATCAACAAAATAATGAAATCAGAGGGCAAGGAACATAATAAATTCAGTGCAGACATATCAAGTTTGGGGTGCCTGTGGGACATTTAGATGATAATCAGGAGGTAATGGGATATAGAAATCTGGGGAGGGGCCAAAGATTTTAGACTCCTGAACCTGAAATAATTAGTTGAACCCACAGAATGAAGATTCTCCAGGGAAAATATATGAAGTGAAAAAAAAATAGCAGAGGACAGAACTTTAATGAGTTGGACAAAGAAAACTAAGATGAAACAATCAAGGAGAGCAGAACAACAGGAAGAGAATGGAGAGTAGTGTGGAAGTTAAGGCTGAGTTTCAAGAATAAAAATAGCAATGGTGTTAAACATCACAGAAAATTTGAATGACACCCAAAGCTTCAGAAGATTTGATAGTCGAGTGGTACTACTATGTAAGTATATCCCTGAGCAGAAAAATTAGATTCAATGAATTGAAGAGTAACCAATCATCAAGGAAGTAGAAATAACAAATAAATGGAGATTGTCAGAAAGAAAAATTGTGAAGATTCCCTTATCCTCACTAAAAATAGACAACAAAAGCGTATTTGTATGCCAAGAGGAAAGAGAGAGGAAAGGATGAAGATACAGAATATAGAACAGAGAAAACCAACAAGAGTGGGATGTAATTCTGCAATGGTTATTTTGAGGCAAGGAGGAGGAGGAAACGTCTTCCTCTAAACTAGATACAGAAAATAAGCTGGGTGTGGATGTAAGTCTGGCTGGCAAAGAAGAAAGCAAAAGTTTGAGAAAGTTCATGCAGGAGAGCTTCACGTTTTACCATCAAAATGTAGACAAACTCAATGGTGTGCATTAAGAGGAATAAGAGAAGGGAGGGCCAGGGAATTGTCCTTAAGGATAGGAGAGAGACATTAAAAAATCGGAGGCGAGTAAAAACCACAACTTCAACAAGGCATATGAAGGACATCTCAAGGTGCCAAGGGTCACCTGGGGGTTCATATCTAGTTCTTTCCATAACCCATCTACCTTCAGAGAGAAGCAATAAACTAGAAAGATTTTGCCAACCATGATAGAATAGTTTGACAATGGATTAAGTGTGTGTGCATGGGTGTGGGGTGGGGGCAACCAACTAAATTCCAAATTAAAGTCGACATGGGATCAGTTATATCCATGGACAAGTGCGTCCTCTCCTATTAGAGATTTGGATTGTCTTACTGAAATAATAGTAATTATCAATTGAATAGACATAAATAAATGGTGATTAAATTGTTCTCTTTTACAGAATCTTGCCTTCTCGTGAAGCTGTCATGAGTTGGATGCTTCTCAGAGACCTCCTAAGTGGAGCAGATAAATATTCAACTGGGATTGGGCGTATTTGGCCGGCCATTGTATTCATCTTCCGTTTGCTGGTCTACATAGTGGCAGCAGAACATGTGTGGAAGGATGAACAGAAAGAGTTTGAATGCAACATTAGACAGCCTGGTTGTGAAAATGTGTGTTTTGACTACTTCTTTCCCATTTCCCAGGTCAGACTTTGGGCCTTACAGCTGATCGCAGTCTCCATACCTTCTCTCCTGGTGGTTCTCCACGCGGCCTATTGTGAGGGTAGAGAGAAAAGGCACAGAAAGCAGCTCTATGTCAGCCCCGGCACCATGGATGGGGACCTGTGGTACACTTATCTGATCAGCCTCATTGCTAAAACTGGTTTTGAAATTGGCTTTCTTGTTTTATTTTATAAGCTGTATAATGGCTTTAGCGTTCCCTATCTTATGAAGTGTGATTTGAAGCCTTGTCCCAACACTGTCGATTGCTTCATTTCCAAACCCACCGAGAAAACCATTTTCATCTTCTTCTTGGTCATTACCTCGTGCTTGTGCATTGTCTTGAATTTCACTGAACTGAGCCTTTTGGTTCTCAATTGCTTGATTAAGTGCTGTCTCCAAAAATATTCTAAAACATTCAAATCCTCAGTGTGTGAGTGCCACAACCTCAGGTACGTTGAATGTGGTAAGATGGGGGCTCCTCAAGTACTCCAGAAACATTGCTCAAGCTTTGACATAAGTATATTCCAGAAACCTGAAGCAAAGCTACTTTGTGACACACAAGAGAATTAAACAAAGAAGACCTGCACCCCTCCTTAGCAAGAGCTAAACAGGATTTATTGGTTGTAGGGCTCTTTATGTGGACACACAAGTTGTTTTTTGATTAATTGTAAATTAAATACAATTCACAGCATTCTTTTAAGAGTTTAGATCAGTCAGAAAAGAAATTCTTACCATTCTTCTATTTTTTTGTAACTATCTCATAATGCATGCCAGTGAACTCAACGATATAAAAAGTGACCCTTCTGACAAATACGGTGGCCTCCAAATTGTCTGTGGATGCCATGGTAATCTTTCCAAAGTGGCAGCCAAGGCTTTCTGCATGCAGTCCTACTCAGTATTTGTAGAGACAGATTATGGTATAGCAGCTCTCTCAGGGCACACAGGACACAATCAGTGAGAAAGTCTAGCTTTCAGAGAAGACTCAGAGCCCAGGACTCTACAGTTTAGGTATTATTGGACATAAGTGGACTTGGGGAGAGGGAAGAAAGCCATTATTTAAGTGGTCTCCAAGTTAAATACAAATACTAGTGCGAGATATGGTATGTAAGCCTGAACTAGTAGGTGCTTAAGCTTGAACTTGAATCGTGAAGGAAGGGAGGTCCTACAGAAAGTAGCACATTGATAGAGAGCAGAGGTGGCCACAGAAAAAGAATGTGTCCACTTGATAATCACTTATCATTTCTCTTCAAAGATAAAAACTTTGAAATGCTTTGTAAATTTTCATATTGCCGGACCTTTTTATAATTAGGAATTCACAATGTACTATAACACAATTTTCCTACAATTCAATAGTACCTCTCTCTCTAGTGCAAAAAATGTGTATTATGCTGTTACAGTGGGATAATTTTTTAAAAGCTCACTATCACTTTTTTTAAAAACTAGAACTTTCTTTTACTCTTCTGTATATATTTAAAAAAAACCCTCACAGTGTCTCTTTGGATTTAATACCCCAACATGTAAGTGTTTCTCCAGAACAAAAATGTTATTTTGTGATGCTATTTGGCTGTCATTGACATCTTCACTTGGCTGCATTGAGTATAATTATTCTGTGAAATGAACCTTGTTTTGACAATTTTAAAACAAGATTTGCAACACTGGTTGGTAAAGATAACTAAGAAATCATTCTCGCCTGGGAATTTAACAGAAAGTCAGTATAAAATGTAATTTTAACTAAAATAGATTATTCATGGCTTCCATGCCCCACCCTCCTTAGAATAAAATGTCTCATTACAATTCATGTACGATGAAAGTTATTTGGGTCACGATGTAGTCTACAGACCATGTCAACAATAGTAGGCATGAGCTCTGTCTTAAAGACTGTGTGCTGGACAACAGAGAGAAAGGTGAACTTTGTGGTTTCCCCCTTTCTTCAATTTATACCACAAATCACTGCTGGGCTTAAGAGTTTACAACTGTGTACATTACCATTTAACACACAAACATCTAGCTTTCACAAATGCAGGTAACTAATTTTAAAAAATAATGATAGGTAGCTAAAGAGGTTAAAGATTTTTGCAACCTGAACCTGGTATGGAATCAAGAAAACATGATTTCAGGTGCAGAACTGGAATGGCGACAAGGGACTTTTTAAGTCTGAGGATGTTTCCTGCCAAAAATATCTTCAGGAATTCAGCCTCTTCTCATCATTTACTAAAAGTTCTGCCCAAGCTAACAAGATCAATGGCTTAAACATACACATTCCTTGCTGTTTCTACTTTGTAAACAGAAGAACCTGAAAGGTAATGAGAATGGGGACAATGGAAATGACTATGTTTAAATAGGAAGGTGAGCCATTTCCACTCTAACTTTCTTGGTATTAACTTACAAAATGAGCTTCCTGTAACAACATTCTGAAGGCTGTCAGTGAAGCCCCCAAACATTTGATTAAGACGAATTGTCAGTTCATTTATACCATCTTGATTCAGTTTGTCTTATCAATAAATCAGTATTTATTAAGCACAAGGGAGTATGACAATGTGCTATGCATCTTCTGAGATGTAATACTTAATTCCTGAACAAGACATCATCCACTTCCACTAAAAAGCATGGTGGTGAAGACAGGGTGAAGTGAGTGTCTTGACTGCGTAGCACTTGCCCCCACAATCTTTCTGACCTTACACCTGGCCACAAGATTTCTTCTAATTGGACTTGGTGGGAAAAATCTTTTCTAGTGCTTGTACAAAAAGAATGTCCATGGCTGTAAGTGTTATGGTTCCAGTTTTCCCAAGGAAACAAAGCCAATGCAGAAAGACAATAAAGACGACAGAGGAGGGGGGAAAAGGCAAAGACCTAGGATATTTGAATTCTTCAATCCTGTTGACCCCAGGCCTGGCTCCATTCCCACCCTTTCTCTGAAAAATAAATTCCTTTTTGCTTAAGCTGGTTCAAGTGAGATTTTTCTGTCTTCCAACAGTCAGTCCTATTAAAACCCCCTTTCTTCATAAATGTCATTCTTCTATCATTAAAAAAAAGAGGTAGGACACATTCACTTGTCTATGATGGCTAATTTGACTGTCAACTGACAAGGTCAAGAAAAGCCTTAGAAATTAGTGGAGCACACTTCCAGTTATGTTTGACAGTGTTTCTAGAGATGACTGGCATATGGAACAGTAAACTAAGAGGGGAGACCTACCTTACATATATGCAACACCATCTACTATGATTGGGGCCAGGATGAAACAAGAGTGGAAGAAGGAAGCCCAATAGCACAACCTTGTGCTTCCTTCCCATCCCCCACTTCCTGCCTGCCAGTAGGTGATTAGCTTTTCTGTCACACCCTTCTGCCATGACGTTTCTGCCTCACCACAGGTGGAAACACAATGAAGCCAACCAACCACAGACTGAAATCTCAGTAACCATGAGTCAAAATAAATATTTTCTTCAAGTTGTTATTCTTAGGTATTTTGTCACAGCAACAAAAAACTAACACACTGTATAACACCTATGTTTGTACAAATAGAAAGTTATGGAGAGATCACAACACAGGTTACAATAAGAGAAGAGAAAAACTTTCCTCATAAACTTTTCGTTGTTCCCATGTTGATTAAATTTTTAAATTTTTGATAAATTTAAAAGCCCAGTGTCTTATTTCTCTTTCTACCTTATGTCCCATCACATTCATGTAACACTTCACTGTAAAATTCATTTCACTTTATTCTGTTTTGTTTAATACTGCACAAAACACAAAAGATATCAGGCATTTCACAGATCTTTAAAAAATTGATGAGGGAGGAAGTGGTGGAGTATGTAGACATGAAAAAGTGTTAGCATTCAGTTGAATTTCTATGACAAAAACCTGCAGGAAGTGTTCTGGGAGAGGCCTATCAGAAATGCTCTAAAATAAAATTGGGCCTTCTATCACAAAGCAAATCTTCCTTTAGCTGTAACAGATACTAGGGGTTATGGAGAGTTCTGAGAATTTCTCACAGACCCATCTTGTTTCCATTGTGCTTATTCTGCTAAGATTATCTTTTAAAATACTGTAATGTCAAGTAGAGGTAGCCATGTGACTATCTTCTCACTAAAGCAACAAGACATGTTTTGGCTGTTGCATTGGTAAAAGTTACTTAAAAGAAGGGGCTGACCTAGCATGCATGCCCTGCCCCTGCCTGAGACATCATAGTTATTGTTGCAGTGAACATTGTCTTCAAGGATGGAAGCAACAACTTATGAAGGTGCAGAAAGACAGGCTCCTGGGACACTGATGCCATCAAGGAATTGTCATATCAGTGCTGAACTCCCTATTTCCTATCTGCTTTTGTTATGGCGAGACTTAACTCTTAGCTGAAATGTCATTGCCTGCTTCTTTTACTTAAATTCCTGATTTCTTTCATATTGGTGACAAGGGCAAAGACATAGAAGGCATTCTTATATCTACTGAAGACACGAGAAATGGCCAGTATGTAGAATGGCAGAGTGAAGTCAGATGTAATGGAACAAGTAATCATTTTGCATCAATCATTTCAATATGAGACCAGGATTAATATTATTTCACAATATAATGTGCTTGAAGTTTTAACTTACCATCACATAACATGAGCGAAGTGTAGTATGAAACTGTTTTTTAAAGCATCGGTCTAAACTTGTATCCGTTTGTATCCAGACTATAGGAAATTACCTTCTCAATGCTTGAAAGACAAATAGCTTATTTGCTATTCCAAAGTTGCAATGGATGAAAGCCAGGACCAATGGGTGAAAATCAAAAAAGATAAATGCTTTTTTTCAACCTAATATAGGAACATTCTTTTAATTTCGACTGCTTTAATGAAATCATCACCCAATAAAACAGTGAGATGCCTAACACTGAAAGGGAAGTTGAATATTTATGAATCATACTGAAGGTATAGCTAGATAATTTCTAAATTTCCTTCAAGATCTTATGGTTCTAAGCACCTAGAATATATATTGGGCAATGGCAAAATGAGATTTGTATTGATTATATCACTACAGAAACCAAAGTCTATAAAAAATATTTAATAAAAATACTCTTAAAGAACAAATTTCATGTATAAAACATCTCATAATGATAAACAATTTAGGCAGTTCCAAAGATCTGGTTATAACAAGATTTATCTTCTTTAAAATGGTTTCACTTGGAGGACTTGCAGGAAGATGGTCGAGTGGTGAAAAACACAGAAATGGCCTCTCTGAAATTTGGCATCCAGACACTGGAATACAACAACATGAGGAAGAGGAGGGAAGTGGGTCCTTGGGGCCACCAAGGATTCCAGCCAGCAAGAATTAGAGCCCACTGGGAGAGGAAAGTGAGGGATCTCAATGCAGAAGAGGAGGGCAGCAAATGGCACTTTCTCCCTGAGCCCTGGCTCACTGCGTAGGAGGGGTGGCTTGAACCTGCAGATGCATGGTGACTACTGGTAACCCCAGAGGCCTCACAGAGAAACACACCAGGGAAATAGAGCACTGGATGCTGCAAGTTGCAGTGGCTACTGAGTGATTCCAGTTCAGACATTCCCCAGGAGAGGGCAACTGGCCTGTCACCATGTTTGAAAGGGCTAACTGAACTCAGAACTCTGTGAGTTGGCTCCATCTAGTGGCTCACTGTGTCAGGGTGAGGCATGCCTGAGTTCAAGCCAGGAAGAGGTCAGGGACTGGAGCTCAAGTTAGCAGGGACCTGAGTTGAAACCGGCAGGAGGTACCTGGAGTGTGATGGCTGAACAACTTGGGTCCTCGTCTCACCAGAAACCAGAAGCAGCCTGAATTTCAGAAGAACTAAAGACGCAGGCTTGCTGGAATTATCAACCCCGCCCCCGGAATTGTTTTTATGAGTGTGAATATGGTTTCTAGTTTTTGTTGTTGTTTTATTCTGTTCTTGTATCTGTTTCTTCTTACCCTCCTGTTTTCTTCACTAGGTTCTTTTGCAAGTTCTTTCTTCAAGTGTCTTCAAGTTTTTCTGCAAACATGTGTGATCTTCTTTTGTTCTCTAGCTTGCTTCTAATCTCTTTTCTCTTCTTCTATTTCTCTATTTTTTTTCCCAAATTACTTTTACATTTTCTCCCCTGAGGGCAAAATTTCCATATTGAGGGGATATTTGCTCTATACAAATTTCTGGTCTGTTTTAGATTTTGTTATATAACTAAAAATCTTGTTCATATGGTTAAAGGTGGCAAATTAATAGTTACCACAGTTTGTCACTTTCTAGGCTATATTTGATGCTATTATTATTACTGATGGTACTACTTCAGCCAAGGTGACACAATTGTTCTAATCAGTTGCTCTTCCTTGTAAGCCACAATTGAGATTGTCCGAGGGTCATAAACACCACTATAGGCCAGAACCAAAGACTGAGGCGGTAGGCCAAATAAGAAGCAAGTCCTCATTCCCAATAAATTGAAGAGGCGGGATCTTGCAACAGACTCAAAATCCAAAAGTCAGCTACACCTGGAAGATATCACTAAGAAGTAGTCATTTCCTAAGGGTTCTGGGTACCAGCAATAAAGCTACTATTATAAGCAATTCACAAGCATCAATGCAGGAATTAAACTAAAAAAAAAAAAAACGAAGGATGATCAGAAGAAAGAGAAACAATATGCAACTCCTAGGCTGCTGCCATTGTGGACCATGGTGCTCTGGGGCTCTCTTCTCAAGGCAAAATCTTTCACCTTTGCAACTCTGAGGCTGCAAAGACTGGAGTCCTGCTGGTTCTTGTGATATCCTTGGGCCATCTTTTCTGTTGTCTTCTTCTGAAGCACTTGGTTTTTTCTTGCTGGTCTTTTCAGCAACAAATTTCTCCTTTGTTCCATCTTTGCAGGCCACAACTTTACAGGAGCTTCCTTTCTGGCCAAACTCACAACATACTAAATCATTCTGTTGAACTCTTTGCTCTTGGTTCTCAACATAAATCTGGCTAAAAGTCCCCAACAATAGCGTTTCCACTGCCTCTACATTAGACTGCCTTGAAATTTCTTCTCAAGACTAATTAGTCCATTGCCCTTGACCTCAATCTCAGGCAAAGTCTCTGGACATGAGCAAAATGCAGACAAACTTTCTACTAGGACATAACACAATGCTCTGGGGTTCAACAGCCAATGTGGTCCCTCTTCCCAGCAGAAACCTCCAGAGCCTGGTCTGTACTGGCAACTTTTCTCTCAGTATTCTGGTCTTCTGAGCTCTGACCAGAATCTCCCACCAAGTATGGACAAAGGTTTTCCAGGGCTTGTCTTCCAGGTGACATTTCCAAACCTTTCATAACTCTTCCCCTTCCCACAAGCCAGCTCCAAAGCCTCCTAAACCACATGGTCAGGTATAGTCACAGCAACCCGACTTCTCTGGTTCTAAAGTCTGTCTGAGTTACTTTTCTTGTTGCTGAGACAAAATACCCAACACCCAAAGTTAAGGGAAGAAAAGTTTATTTAGCTCAACAGTTTGTAGAGGTTTCAGTCCATAATTGGCTGGCTGCAAGGCAGCAAAGTAAGCAAGGGGGTAAGCAAGGGAATAGACAAGCCTCTTTCTGTCCCTTTTATGCAGGCTCTCTGCCCTTAGGGTGGGTAGCACTCCCACTCTTAATCCCAGCACCCTTAATCCTAGCATCACATCCTTGATCCCTGCAGAACTATGCCAAACCATCAGTGGACTAATTTAGTAATCACACACTCTAAATCCAGCCACCTCTGAAAACCCTCCACCTATGACTGCATGAGGCTTTGGCAGGACATCTAGATACAAGCCACAACAACTCCACTCTCACAGACAGATCAACTAGAAAAAAACATCAACAAAGAAATATTAGTAATGAACCAAACTTTTGAACAAATAGACTTAGTAGATGTCTACAGAGTGTTCCACTCTACAACATTGGGGTACACATTCTTCTCAGCTGCACACAGCTCCATTTGGTCTCCAAAACAGATCAAATATTAGCTCACAGAATACGCTTAAGTAAATGCAAAGGAATTGAAATTGTCCCATGCATATTATCAGACAATAGTACAATGAAACTGGAAATCAACGGCAAAACAAACCACAAAAACTTCATAGACACATGGAAATTAACACCCTCTTGAACAACCAATGGGTCACAGATGAAATTAAAGAAGAAATTAGTTTCTACAATTAAACAATAATGCCAGTGCAACATACTAGAAATTGTGAGGTGCAATGAAGCAGTCCTACATGGGAAATTGATAGCAGTGAATTCCATATCAGAAAAACAGAGCAAACTCAAACAACCAACCAAATGCTGAACCTCAATCTTCTAGAAAAAGAACAGCAAGTCGAGCCCAAAGCTTGTATGAGGGAGGAAATTATAAAGATCAGAGTAGAAATTAATGCAGTTGAGACTAAGAAAATAATATGAAGTATAAATAAATTGAAGAGTTGGTTCTTTGAAAGATTAAATAAAATTGACAAACCGTTAGCTAATCTTACCAAAAGAAGGAAAGAAAACGCTCAAACCCATACAATTAAGAATGAAAAGGGTAAAATCACAACAGATCCTGCAGAAATTTAAAAGATCATCAACACCTACTTGAGAACCTGTATTCTAGTAAGATGGAAAACACAGAAGAAATGGATAGATTCCTAGATATATATGAATTACCAAAGCTGAATCAAGAAGATATAAAGATTCTAAATAAACCAATATCAGTCAATGAAATTGAAGATGTAATTAAAAATCTACCAACAAAAGAAAAGCCCAGGTCCTGATACAAGAAATTTAGAGACTATCTGATACCACTACTCCTCAAACTCTTTAATGAATCTGAAAGGGAAGCAATACTTCCAAACTCATTCCTAGAAGCAAACATTACCCTGGTACCAAAACCAGAGAAGGAGTCAACCAAAAAAGACAACTACAGGCCAATCTCCTTAATGAACATAGATACAAAAATCTTCAATTAAGATACTGGCGAACAGAATGGAGCAAATCATCAAGATTACAAACCATGATCATGTAGGATTCATCCCAGAGTTGCAGGGATGGTTCAACATCTGCAAATCAATAAATGTAATATATCACATTAACAAAACCAAGGGCAAAAACCACATGATTATCTCAATAGATGCAGAAAAAGCATTAACAAGGTTCGACACCCATTCATGATTTAAAAAAAAAAAACTACAGAAAATGGGAATAGGTTGTCTTTATCTCAATCTGATAAAAGTCACCTATGACAAACCAACAGCCAGTATCATAAATGGTCAAAACTGAAAGCTTTCAGTCTAAAATCAGGAACAAGACAAGGATGTCTGCTATCACCATTCTTATTCAACATAGTTTTGGAAACATGAGCCAGAGCAATTAGACAACAGAAAGAAATGAAAGGAATAAGGATAGGAAAGGAAGAAGTTAAACTATCATTATTTGTGGATGACATCATACTCTACATAGAAGACCCTAAAAACTCCACCAAAAGACTTCTAGATTTAATAATCAAATTCAGTAGCATAGCTGGATACAAAATCTACACTCAAAAATCAATAGCATTCCTATATACAAATAACAAAGTCACCGAGAGAGAAATTAGGGAAGCCACACCTTTCATGATACCATTGGAAAAAAATGAAATACTAAGGAAACACTCTAACAAAGGAAGTAAAAGAACTTTACATTGAAAACTACAGTACTCTGAAAAAGGAGATCGAAGAGAATATCAGAAAACAGAAAGGTATACCTCGTTCTTAGGCAGGAAGAACCAATATAGTGAAAATGGCCATATGTCCAAAACTGTTACACAGACTTCATACGATCCCGATCAAAATATAGCATACCTCACAGAATTAGAAAAAAAAATCCTAAAATTTATTTGGAACCAGAAGAGACCTAGAATAGCAAAAGCAATTCTGGGCAATAAAGGCATGGTAGGGGGCATCATAATTCCTGACCTGAAATTATACTACAAAGCTACAGTGATAAAAACAGCATGATACTGGCAAAAAAATATGACCCTAGAATCAGTGGAACAGATTAGAAGATGCAAAAACAAATCCAAACATGCTCAGCCACTTTATCTTTGACAAAGGGGCCAAACACCTTCACTGGAAGAAAGATAACCTCTTTAATAAATGGTGCTAGAAAAATTTGCTTTCCATATGCTGAAGATTAAAACTACACCCAAATTTCTCACCACACACTAAACTAAAATTGAAATGGATCAAAGATCCAAATATTAAAACAGAAACACTAAATCTGCTGGAAGATAGAATAGGTAGAACCCTTAAACACACAGGGATAGGCAAGGACTTTATGAACAAAACCCCAATTGGAAAAGAAATATTAAAAGAATCAACTGGCATCTCATGTTACTAAAAAGCTTTTGCACAGCGAAAGAAACCACTAATAGTGAAGAGCCAACCCAAAGAATGGGAAAAAATTTGCCTGCTGTTCCTCAGACAAAGGACAAATATTTGGAATATATAAAGAACTAAAGAAAAAAAGACACTCCCCAAATTTAAAGACCCAATCCAAAAATGGTCATCTTGACACTTCTCAGATAAAGAAGTGAGAAATGAATAGACACTTCTCAGATGAAGTACAAACAGCAAATATATGAAAAATGTTCAACTTAAGTGGAATCTCACTCCAGAAAGAATGGCTATTATCAAGAAATTAACCAATAACAAATGCTGGTGGGGCTATGGGAAAAAAGGAACTCCTCTCCATTGTTGGTGGGAGTGTAGACCGGTTCAACCACTGTGGAAATCCCTGTGGAGAGTCCTCAAAATACTAAAACTAGAGGTTCCATTCGACCCAGCTATTCCCCTTTTTAGCATCTTCCTGAGAGAATTAAAAGCACCATACCACCGTGATATATGCACACCCATGTTTATAGCAGCACAGTCTTGGAAACAGCCCAAATGCTCATCAACTGATGAATGGATAAAGATATTTTTTTAATATAATGGACTACTACTCTGCCATAAAGAAGGATAAACTTGAGACATTTCTAGGTAAATGGATGCTCCTTTAGACCATACCCTTAAGTGAAATAAATTTGACACATGTTTAAGTATCACATTCATTAAGTATCACATTCTTGGGTATGAGAAACTGAAAGGGTAAATAAGGACCACAATGGATAATAGATAATGTGAAATAGGAAGAAAATGTTCAAATGGGAAGGGGAACAGGGGAAGGGGAAAGGAAGGAAGGGAAAAGAAAAAAGAAATGAAAAAATGGAGACAAAGTTTTGGTAAATAGGGACAGAGGAGGAGGTGAAGGGAGGGGATGGGAAAGGGAAAAAAGAAGAATCAAGATACATCATGCACAGGTACAAATTCCCTATGATGAATGTTATCAGTATGTGTATCTAAAATGCACCAATAAAATTAATTACAAAAACGATTTCACTTTTTTCTCCACCTCGAGAAATTCTACTTCAAGGTCTGGACCAAATACTTACGTCACAGAGCAAAATGTAACGCAAAACGGGAATAAGTAATAATATCTGTCCTATAGAAGTAGTGTACAGATTAAATGAGATGACCCATATAGAGGTTGTTCAAAAAATGTTAGGTATTGTTGGGAATTTAGCTCAGTGGTAGAGCACTTACCTCACTGGCTCAAGGCACTGAGTTTGATCCCCAGCACCCAATATTTTGAAGTACAAAATATTGTACTTCAGTAACTGTTCAATTTACTGTAACTACTCAAAAATACAAGTGATTACAACATAATAGTCCATCTCTTAGTGTTAGCATGCCATCTTGTGGCTTCTTGTTCCTGCGCAATGTAGCATGGTACCAACATATATAGTAAGGCCTGAGCTTCTCCCCCACCCTTCTTTCCTCTCCCTCCCCCCCACCTGTCTCTTACACACACACACACACACACACACACACAGACACACACACAAAACTTCCAAACTGATTTTATATACAGCATGTAGGTTAACTGTTTTTTTTGTTTTGTTTTGTTTTGTTTTGGTACTGGGGATTGAACTCAGGACGTTTTGCTTGCAAGGCAAGCACTCTAACCACTGAGCTAAACCCCCAGCCCTGGTTAACTGTACGTTTAATTTCATCACCAGACCAACTTTATTCTAGTGAGAGTTGACAAACCTCAAGTCAGAAAGACAGATGCTGGCAGCTACCAGTGAAGAAAATCACCTGAAA
The DNA here is from genome assembly GCA_004026905.1 of Hystrix cristata. NCBI lineage: Eukaryota > Metazoa > Chordata > Mammalia > Rodentia > Hystricidae > Hystrix > Hystrix cristata. Next base: position 102,275 of record PVJO010004881.1, read on the forward strand.
ATATGCTCTGAGGCCAGGTGCTTAAAAAAAAACCTGAATATTTATTGAATAATGCATACACTTTTACCGAGGAGTTAACTATGTTGACTTGGCCAATATGAACACAACTTCTGATAAAGATGGAAAAACAAAGTAATAATAGGATTTGAATGTATATTTTGTCAGAGTAAATGTCTTTCTTCCCACACTAACAGGATAATAAAACCGATTACTATTTTCTTTGTTCTAAGAAATAAACTGTGTGTGTATGCTCACCTATACACACCATTAGATTGCTATATAAATTTTCTTTCTAGCAATATTCTAGGATTGTTGACCTAGAACACATAGGTCTCTTAGAATACTTGAGTAAGGTGGTGCTACATGGATATATAACCTCTAATGCCAGCTAATTCCTGACAGTTATAATGAGCTGATATGTAAAGAGCTCAGAGTAGCATTTGACATGACTGTTCATTAAGTACTACCTGTTGTTCTATCTACATAGAGAAATATCTCAGCCTTTGGCTTTGCAAACCTCCCAGGATCTTTTGGGGGGGGGGCACCTGGGGATCGCACTTGGCCTTGTGCTTGCTAGGCAATTCTCTACCTCTGAGTTAAATTTCCAACCCCCACCTCTTAGGATCTTTGAGTGGGGTACTCTGTTTTTATTTTTATTTTTTGGTACCGGAGATTCAACTCAGGACCTTGGGCTTGCAAGGCAAGCACTCTAACCACTGAGCTAAATCCTGCTGTTGTAACTGATTGCCAATTCTGTGTGTAGACTTGAAATCTCCTGGAGCATGTCTGCCTTTTGCTTCAATGTAGTGAAAAGGCACAACACACTGATAAACTTATACAAAATGTGAAGTTCTTTATGCGGTCACTTGTGTCTACAAAAGCTCCAAGATGTGGTCACGTGTGTCTGTCTTTTTATGACCCTGTGCCAGGAAGTTCTTTGTTCCAAGAAGAAGCCCGCCAGGCAGTTATACAAGCCCGCCAAAAGAAGCCCGCCAGGAAGGGCTGCTCGAGTTTGAATAAACGCGGGGACCAATTATGTGCCGCCACACCTTCCTTTCCCGCGCGCGCTCTCCCCTTCCCTCTCCC